>CAEFZY010061365.1:0-24520 GCA_903066815.1 Brachyrhaphis roseni
ACACAATAGAACGAAGTAATAAACGAAGTCTGCCTTGAGAGCCGCACCACTCAATACTCAGATCCATGAACGAGATGTAGCAAATATGAACGGGAAGCCACCCAGTGGCTGAAATAAATTACTACATTTAAAACACCTTAATAAAGTGTTTTAAAGTGTCCTTCTAAGACACTTTAAAACATATATAAGGCGCACCGGATTATAAGGCGCACTGTCGGCTTTTGAGAAAATTGAAGGCTTTTAGGTGCGCCTTATAGTGCGGAAAATACGGTAGTATTTTTAAAAAAATCAATATTAAGGAATAATTGACTTAAATCAAGCTCCTACATTTGTCTTATTTCAAGTGTATTAAGATATTTGCACTAAAAACTAGAACTAAAATTCTTGGTAGGGTTTTGTGTTTTGCAGTGTAAGGATGAAGCTCTTGGCCCAGAAACATGATGTTGTCAGACAGACAAACAAACAGTCATTGTGAGGGAGAAGGATGGAGCGTTGTTGCATTGGTTGATCCATGAAGCCATGCAGGAAACTGAAAGCTGAAATGTGAAGTTATTTCAGAGCAATGATGTGAAATCTTCAGCTTTATAAGTGAAGTTTTAGTTTGAGGAGGAGACAGACTGTCCATGTTTGAGCTGCACAGACGTACAGTATTGTACGCATCCGGTTTATGTTCCGATCGAAATGAAAATAGATAAATTGGTTTGGAGCTGAGGTAGTGTCAAAAACAAAACATATAGTGATGGATTACATCACACATATAAACACTAGAGGGTGACGAAACATCTGGGTCACGAGACGAGGTACGAATTGGGTTCACGAGAACTGGACAACATTTTGGTTTTACTTCTGGGAAAACTAAGCATCTTCTTTGTTGGTTTTCACAAATTGAGTAAAAATTTTACTAAATTGTTTGAATGTTTGGTTTAGATGTATCCAGTTCAGGTTTGATCAATCTAGTCCAGATTCCTCTAAAAACTGTGAAACCTTTTAGCTTATTGTTGTCAGGACGTTTTCAATCTGCAAGTTGATAAACTGGCTAGATTGGCTAATAGCTCTGGTGTCGTATTTCTCTTTATTTTAGGTATTCAAACTCTAAAAGAACCATATTATCAAAAAGTGGCCGTATAGGTGTAGTAGTATGTGTGTGTTTTATTTATTGTAATACAAACTGTCAGAAATGTTACTTTGCAACTTTGAGTATTATACTTTTAGCAGCCATATTGGACGCTAACCTTAAGAATGCCATAACGATCATTGTTAAATTGGGAGGAAAAACAGGGACACTTGTACCATCCCATCTGTGAAGTACGGGGGTGGCAGCATCATGTCGTGGGGGTTTTGCTGCAGAAGGATCTGGTGCACTTCATGAAATAAATTACGTGGAAATACTGAAGCAACATCATCCAGAAAGTTAAAACTTTGGTCCAAATGGACCCAAACCATAAAGTTCAAAGGTAAAGATACCAAATACAGAGGAAATGTGTGTAAAGTAGAGGTGTGTGATACTTGGTATATAGAAATATAGTATCACTAATACCAATATTCATTATTTAAGATTATTAAACTTCAGACATTTAGGTGTTTTTTCTTTGAATTATTATGAATTTAGATAAAGTTTGTAGGTGTCAACAAAATACTTTAATCAAACAGAAACTATAGAAAAACTAAGAAAATTAGTATGAATTGTTTTCTAAATAAAGTGCAAAAGATTATAATTTGAGAACAAATCAACGCAAAAATCTTTTATATGGTTGAATTGAGAATCTACAATGCAAAAATAAAATTTCAAGAGAGAACCTGAAACTAAAGTATTGATATTATCACACGGCTATTGATCCCATATTGATGCTGACATTTTGGATTTATCCACCAACCTCTACACTGCAAAAACACAAAACCTTGCCAAGTGTTTCTGATCTGGTTTCTGATGCAAATATCTTCCTACGCTTGAAATAATACAAAACTAACTCAACAACTTTTCAGAGATATAGAGGCTTGTTTAAGTAAACAATTTCTTAATATTGATAAAGTTCCACTGGCAGATTATTTCACTTGTAACATGGGAGAAATATATTTTTAGAAGTGAAATAATTTCCCAGTGGAACTAGAACTCATCAATATTAAGGAATTATTGATTTAAAATAAGCTCCGATGTCTTACCGAAAGGTTTCTTGTAAGTTAGTTTTGCCTTATTTCCAGTGAATCAAGATATCTGAACTAGAAACTTGACCAAAGATACTGAGTAAGATTTGGTGTTTTTGCCAAACACCAAATTGCCAAAGTCTGGATGATCTTTCTGGCTTTGAGTCACCTGAACATTGTGAGCGATTGGCTGCCCTTTGACCTGTCTCGTGTGCTAATTTATGTGACTGTAGGAGTGGGCAATATGGGCTTAAAGTTATATTCCAAAATTTTATGGTTTAATTGTGATGTCAAAAGTGACGATAAAAACTATTTATTACTTCTTTTTTACTGCTTTTGAAAAATGTAACCTATTCTAACAAGCTTATTTAGGACACCAGTCACATAAATAAGTGATTTTTATCACTGAACTTCATACATTACACTTCAAAAACATCTTACCAAGTATTTTTGGTTTAGTTTATGGTGCAAATATTTCAGTACACTTGAAATAAAACAAAACAAACTTGCAAGTAACTTTTTTTAGCATAATATAGGTCCAGGTTTGAGTCAATAATTCCTTAATATTGTGCTAGTTCGACTGGCAGATTATTTTACTTATAACAAGACATTTTTCACAAGTTATAAGTGAAATTATCTGCCACTGAAACTAGTAACTTTTTTCAAGTAAATATAAATTATTGACCCAAAGAAACTTCTTATATCTTTCTGAAAAGTTAATAGTTAGTTTTGTCTTATTTTAAGTGTATTGCACTGGAAGCTAGATCAAAAATACTTGGTAAGATTTTTTTGTTCTTGCAGTGTACGTTAGAGCTGGCAACTTATTGCAACACTGTAAAAACACAAAATCTCTCCAAGTATTTTTGTGAAGTTTTAAGTTCAAATATCTTAACTACGTGAAATAAAACAAAACAAACTAATAATAATTATTATAATAATAATCAATATATAATATATAAAATACTCGGTAATATTTTGTAATTTTGTGCAATTAATCATATTTTTAAATTAACTGATAGCCTCTTTGAACAAAGAGTGGAGAAAATAATAAAACTAACAATACAGGGAATTTATATTTTAAACAGTTAATCAGAATTTATTGTGATAACGCTAAATCAAAATTCTTATCGCAATAAGCGATATGATAAATGCCCACGCCTACACGGAGAGCATGGCGATGAATTTAGTAGTGATGAAAAGAGCTACTTAAAATCATGGAAAGGTGTCTGCAGTTTAAAAAATGAAAATAAAGGAGTGGAGAAGGGTCTGTGTGTTGGTTGAGGTGAGTTTGAGGGAGGGGTTGCATTCAGGAAGAATCGGGAAACTTACCTCACACTACAGCCATGCCAGAGGGAGCAGAATACAGAAGAGAGCAGAGGTTAGAGCGCGAGAGGGGATGGGCAGGAGGTGGGGACTGCTGTCTTGTAGAAAGGTCTGGGGGGGAAGGAGCCCCAGTCTGGGGAGGCAGAGGCCCGAAGTGGGGGAGAGAGGAAGTTAGAGAGGCAGTCAGAAGTGTGAGGAAGCAGGAGAGAGAGAAAATGGGAAGAAAATATGAAGCAGGAGACAGTAGAAAGGTAACAAAAATGAAGACAACCAAAAAAGAAGGAAGGAGAGAGAAAGATTTACAGGAGAAATCCATTCATTGAGAAGGATTGAAGAAAAGAGAGAGAGGACGGTGAGAAAAAGTTTGGCGGTGGCGTTAAGGAAGCAGGGAGCAAAGGGAGGATGAGAGAAAAGGTTGTGTAGGAGGAGGAGTGAGAGGACATGTGTGAAGGAGGAGTGACGGCGGGTGGAGAGAAATAAACAGAGCAAAGTGTGAGGGTCACTCTTTTCACCAGACACTGTTGAAAACAGGGTAAAGGCAGGAGGAAAGAGGCCTGCAAAAACACAAAATCCTACCAAGTATTTTGGTCTGGTTTCCAGTGCAAATCTTAGTATATTTCAAATAAGACAAAACTAACGTACAAGTAACTTTTCAGCAAGAAACAGGAGTTTAAGTCAATAATATTAATGAAAAAGTTGGTGGCTCCTGTCGTTTATTGTAAAATTATTGTTTATCAGCTGATGTTACTTTCAAGTAGTTTAAATAATATGGCACACTTAAATGCCAATGTGAATTTCAAAATTCAAATATTTTTTCTTAGTTTATGCCTGCTGTAAGGTTAAAATCAATGGCAACACTGGTGTGATGTAAGCTAACTACAAATGATGCTAATAATAGTAGAGGTGTTACATCGAGTAGAGTAGGAATTATGAAGCACCTGGTGTTGACATGTTGGTATGAGAGGCCCCAAATAAAAATCTGCTTAGGGCCCCAAAAAGTCTTGGACTGGCTCTGCTTTTGAATTATTAACTTAAAACAAGCTCCTATCTCTTGCTGAAAAGTTAGTTTTGTCTTATTTCAATTATATTAAGAAATTTGCAACAGAAACTAAACAAAACAGTTGGTGAGTTTTTGTGTTTTTGCAGTGAGAGGGACCGGTCCCTCTCACTGTCCCTCAACTGGTTGATCAACCAGGATCAACCAGCTGATCCTGGTTGGCCAGGATCAGCTCAGGTTAGGCAGACGTCAGCGTATTAGTGTGTGTGGAAGCAAATCTGCATAATTTGAACTGAGGTGACTGTTATGCAGAATCTGAAATACAATCTGTGTGATGGGATGTTGCTGTGAATCCACCACCAACATGAAGCATTAAAATGCTTTATGGTGGTGTTATGTTAGTAATGAACCAGGATAACCAAACAGTGTAGCAGTGATTATGTTCATGATATCTTCAGTCTTCTGCAGAGTCTCTACTCTTAATTTAACCTGTTTGAGAGTTTAGCTGCTGAAAATAGGAAGTGTAACAATCTAGAATGCAAGAAAAATAAGAATAAAAGCAATATTCAGTGAAACAATATGAATTTCATCTGAAATCATCTACAGCTACCCTGTCTTATAATTAGAGATGCACTGAAAAATTAGCTGGTGACCAGAGTCAGATGACCTTTCACCCAGATCAATGAGCTTCTTCCAGTCAGGGAACGCCACATACTCCCTGACCAGTATGTGGCAACATTTGTTATATTTTCAGCTTGTGTGGTTCTCTTTCACATTGCTCTGTGTCAAATGATCCAAACTACTTGAAAAACATGTTCACCTCCTCACCTGTGGTGGCGCTGCACCAAGAACCACTGAAGGAAACGACACAAAAACCTCCAAAGAAGAAATGAGCGCAACTTCCTTCTTCATAAAACTTTAATTTTGACTTTGTGTTTTTGTTTGTTATGATGTAAAGCACTTTGAAATGCCTTGCTGCTGAAATGTGCTATACAAATAAAATTTTATTTGATTTGATAAACAAATAGCTGTTTAAAAACAGTTTTTTAAAACCTGTTTCCTTTTTAAAAAGCTGCTTTTTAAAAAGGAAATGATTTTCTAGGCAGGAATGTCAACTATTCATTTCACTTCAAATCTGCAAATGTATGTAGGTCTCTATTGTAAATTAAAATAACAGGAAGATGGAAGTACATTTTCTTTAATCAACTAATTCAAAATATAAAATGCTTAAATCAAGCCAGAATTGGATTTGTTAAACATTTATTCTAGCTGTTAAATGATGATTTCAGTGCTTTATTTGGCATGTAAACCACCTCAGTCTGAGTCAAGCATGGAAGACTGAGGCTAAAATGGATTATTGTACATTATGCAGACACCCCTTATGTTTTTACAAACACATTTTCTGAATTTTAAACAGTTTTAAGGAATATATGTTGATTGAATAACAATTCAAGTTCAAGTTTCAGATTCTGAAGAAAAGCTAACCAACGTTAGCACAGTTTGCTAAAAGCAGTGTTTGGATTCAAGATATGCCCTACGTTAGGCTGCGGTTGACACTAAATGCATCCCCTATTTACTCGCATCATGTATTTTTCAGTGGTGTTGTTTGTTATTATTAGATGTGCATATGTTGATTGTTGCTATGGTTACTTGGTTTTGTTTTTCTCTTTTTGCAGGTGTAGAGGCAAACTTCAGGGGTGTTGATTTGCATTTTATCTGCTCTTCTTTCTCTCCTATCCTTTTGTGTCCTTCTTTCTCTTGTGAGCCTTTTCACACCACATTTCTTCTTTAGTTTTCAGTCTCCATGTTTTATATACATACATATCAAGTGGAGCATAACAGCAAAAACTATAATGCTTCACTTGTGAAAGTAAATCTGTTAGCAGTCAAATAACAATTCTGACGTAAAAAAAAAAAAAAGAAGCATTGATAATTAATAAAGTTAAATTCTGCGCCACACAGCGGTGGCCCCAGTGTGTTTCAACTCAATGAAACTTACCAGCATTGTTTGTAGATCTGCCATCATTGAGAGAGAGCTCTGTTTTCAACAGTTTGCAACCTGTCACCTAATTTGGGTTGCTAGGTGACGAGCAGAACTCTGCTGTGGTTGCTAAGTAACGAGCTGTTACACATTCCAGAAGTTTTTGACACCAAAAAACAACAACAAAACAAAACACTAAGTTATTGCCAAAAAATCACAAGAGTGGATTTTTTTTAAGCTTGGCTGTTTTTAGAAGCAGTAGAAACCAGAATGAAAAGTACAAAAAAGTTAGCATGATACACATTTATGCAAAACTGTGTATTATGAAATGATAGAACAGAAACAATAGAAAAACATAATTTTTTTAATAAATTTTTTCTCAATAAATAAAATGAAAAAAATTATAATTAGAGAGCAAATCAAAATAATAGCTTTTATGTAGAATGGAGAAACTAGAATTCAAAAATACAATAAGTTTTAAGAGGGAATTTGAAACTAAAGCATCGATCTTATGCTATTATTGATCTGATACTGACTTGGTATCAATATTATTGATACTTTGGATTGATCTGCCCACCTCTAATGCTGAGTAATACAGCGCTACAACATGGTCCAGAGTTTAACAAATTCTTTAAGCATATTTTCAAATAGTATATTTCTTAAAAGGAAACTCAGAAATCAGCTAAAATAAGTATCGGCCACAAAATCTCTGATCAGTGCATCTCTACTTATAATGACCACAAAGAGCAGATAAGTTAAACAATGAATACTGTAAATTTTGACTGGTTTGTTTAAATCAAATAAGCATTTTAATGCTAAAAATAAAAGATAAGCCAGAAAAAGACCCAGACACATCCAGAAGTAAAAGCTAAATATGATTGTTTTTAGGGAATTAAATTGTATGACATCAACATGTTTGTGTGGAAAATGCCTAACTGAAAATATCATGATCCAACAGCAACAGTTGTTCTGCTGTAAACGAAACAGCAATCATCTAACAACACCCTTTCCTCTAAACCACCCTGGTGTGAATTTCCTGCTCTGTGTGAATTGGAACGAAATATTTTTTACTGGGGTGAGGCAGAGGTTGAGACAGGGGACGCTCAGGGATCTGTCAGGGCCGGTTTTGGGTGGGTGGGAGTTTACCAACAGCTGGACTGGGATTGGGTACTCACAGAACTACTTCCACATGGTCCAACGCCCACTGGTCATGTCCTGCACCGTCGTGTCTCGGTTGCCACCATCGCAGCATTACGCCTTTATCCCTCGCTTCACTGGGAAGAACATAGAAACATCGTGGAGTGAGTTAGTGAATCAGCATAAATCAGTGTAACTTGCACTTTAAAAATAAAAGGGGAGTTTTAAGTCAGTTAGTAGATTATTTTAGTTATCTTAGGCCTTGTACGCATGTGGATGGAACAAATATGTTACACACATGGGATCAGTTTCACAACTGTTTTCATTTCAGGGTTGCTTTAAACATGCCAAACCCATAGGGGGCAGTGTAGCGCAAAGATAGAACCTATGCCAGCCAATCAGAATCCTTCAAAAACAACCACAACTTCCTGTCAGGAAGTAAAGGTGACCTATTTTTGCTCATTTGTGCTTAACTTTAACTTCAGATAATATATTCAGTTATTGGCATGGGGTATTGTGTAATAATTAATCCTGCTTTAAACTTCTCCAGAATATAGACTTTATATAATATAAACATTTTTATGAAACAGTTTATAGTGGAAAAAAAACATCGAGAGGAGTTTTTAAGACAAAAATGTACAAAAAATACATACATTCTGCATTTAAAGTAAAAACACCTTTGTCAAAACTTGTAAAGTTTTAGCTTCACCTGGTTCAGATTTACTAAAGGAATGCTATGTTGCTGCATTTTAGGCAATAAAATATTTGTTTTCTTACTTATGAAATGGAATTTATTTGTTAATTTACATATTTTAATATATTTCTAATATTGTATAGAAATGCTTAAGCGGTTAAATTAAAAATCTGCAGAAAGTGCCTTTTACCCAATTAATTAATTGCCAGAATAATTGAAGAATTAATTGATTACTAAAAATAACATTTAGTTGTAGCCCTAAACATAAGATGAAAGCTTTTGTAAAACACATTATAAAAATGAATAAACTGGTCATAATCACAAATAATCCATCTTTTTTGCAGTTTGGTGCATTCTCTAATAAACTCACAGTGGGATGTTGTAGGAGACTCTCTGGGCCTTTATGAAGTCTTTGGGCTGATGCTGGGCAATCACGTGCCAACTGACTCCGTTGTTGACGCTGTACTGCAGCAGCACGGCCCGGTCCACTGTGTCGGCCTGATCCAGAGCGATGTTACAGCTGTCTGTCTGTGCTACGCTGCCGATCTGCAGCACAAACATGATCTTACTGCAATGAGACAGACAGACGACGGGTTAGAGAGAGGAAATGTAGACATGGAAACATCTGGTCAGTTTTAGAGATAAGGAGACATCCTAATACACACTATCTTTTTATGATTTGCTTATGAATCAAGCAAGTTGCTTTTCTTTATAAAAACATAATACAGTCACCAATTGTGAAACCAATAAACATTACATTTTGTTGAGTGAAATCATCAAAATGATCAATACACATTAAACATGTTGAATCTCTGTCAGAATTCCTTTTATTGTCATTTGTGCACCAAGAAAGAATAACGAAATTTAGAAAATAGGACTATGAAAGGCTTGTCAAATAATTGGATGAGATAATAAGAAACCAGTATATCTCAATAAATATACGAATGTTGAAGAAACACAGAACAACTGGGATGCTAATAAATATGCTGGTCAATGTTCTAGTGATTACAATTCAAAAGCAACTGTAACCAGGAGAAATTTTAGTCTGGATTTAAAGGAACTCAGTGTTTCGGCTGTTTTGCACTTTTCTGGAAGTTTGTTACAGATTTGTGGTGCATAAAAGCTGAATGCTGCTTCTCCATGTTTGGTTCTGGTTTTGGATGTAGAGCAGAACGGTTGATACAACCCCAGCAGATATTTAATGTGTTGTGGAGCTGAGCTGTTCAGCGATTTATAAACTAACAGTATTTTAAAGTCTATTCTCTGAGCTACAGGGAGCCAGAGGAAGGACTTTAGAACTGGGTGATGTGCTCTAACTTCCTGGTTTTAGTCAGAACTCCAGCAGCAGCGTTCTGGATCCGAGTGATTTGTTTTAGGCAGATCTGTGAAGACCCTGTTGCAGTAATCAATGTGACTAAAGATAAACACAAGGATGAGTTTCTCCAGATCTTATTAAGACATTAATCCTTCAATCTTAAAAATGTTCTTCAGGTGATACAAGGCCGACTTTGTTATTGTCTTTATGAGGCTCTGAAGGTTCAGGTCTGAATCCATCACAGCTCCCAGATTTCAGGCCTCACTGGTAATTTCTAGCTGTAGTAACTGAATGTTTTGGTAGTACCTGTACCTGGCTCTAGTGAGGTCCAGCGGTTTGGTAACTGCCTGCCTCAGCTTACAGCCACTGAAGTAGAGAGAGTCTCCGTGAGCATGTGGAGACAGCTGCCCGCAGCCGCTGCCCACACCGCCGCCGTGGATCAGCTGCCAGCTCTCTGGAGACACCGCCCCGGACTCGAAGTTGTCCTTGATGGAGCTCGGCAAGTCTGTGCTGGAGAGGGAGCAGTCATCGCCTGTCGGTGGGGCAGAAGGAGAGGGAGATGAATTAGGAGTGTTAGATTTCACCAAAGCAAGGGTAAAACTACAATGGAGCATTAGGGTCATTGTAGATTAAAAAAAGTAAATTTACACCAAAAAAGGAAGCAGAAATTTTCTAGTAAAAAACAGGGAAATTTCTGAGTTTGAGAAGTCAATAATTTGCTTGTGAAAACTCAAATTTTGAGAATAATCTTAAGATATTTTGTAGCTTTTGTTTTTAATTTTTGAGCTTGAAAAGTCAAAAATATTTGATGGTAATAATTTCCAAGTTCTTTCTATCAAATTCTTTCTTGAACAAAGTGTGATGCCTCTAATATAGGGTTGGGCAATAAATCCATATCATCAATTAATTGAAGTTTTGGTTTTTGAAGATTTAATTTTTAGAAAATAAATTTATAATATTAAGAGAGTAGCATTTTTTATAAGAACTTCCACAAGAAAAATGACAGAAAAATTAATTATTCAAGCTTTTTCTCATTAAATTGACTTTTTTTCTTGTAATTTTAAAAAATTCTTCTGGTAAAATTGCATTTTCTTTCTGTTAAAATTACAACTATTTCCTAATAGTTCAACAGAAATTCTTGCAGCTTGAGTCTGATACTTTGTTGTGCAACTCACAGGGGGGAGAAGTCATGTTTCTATTTTTTATTTTTTGGAAATAAAGTGAGAAAAATTAAGATTAAAATCAAATATTCAATAAAAAAATAAGAGATTTTATTTTTATCCGTGACGCTCAGCCTTATTGTGACATACAGCTTGTGACTCACCGTGGTATCTTTCATCGCAGATGCAGACCGCTCCGCTCGTGCAGAACCCATGGCCACTGCAGAGCCCTGGGCAAGCCTCGCCAATGTAAACATTATCCACTCCCCAGCTGTGCCTCTCTCCTGTTCCCTCCTTCTGAATCCAGCGGAACTGCGTAGCTCTGAAACACCAACCAGTTTGCAGATGCTTCACAATGATGGCATGAAAACTCAACAGCGATCTTGTGAAATGCGCCGTCTCGTTTCTTACCCTGAGGAGACGTGGTCCGGCAGCTGGACCGTGACTCTGGTCCAGGTGGAGCTGTTCACCGGACTGTAGATGGTGGATTCGTGGAACTGGAAGGGGGAGCAGCCAACGTTGTTCACAGATGAAGGAAGACATTCTGACTGGACCAGCTGCCACGAGTCGGACCTGGAGGTGATAAAGTTAAAGGGACAACTCAAGATTCTTAAAATTAGGTCTTGTAGATATATGCAATTTTTTTTTTTTTGCCCAATTGCGACCTATATTCACTGAAAGACCCAATTCCGATCTTTTCCCTCCACCCAAAAAAATCAGATCTTTGCCAGTCTGATCTTTGAGGTACTAGTTTGTTTTCAAAGCACCTGCAGTCTGAATGATCATGTCACATTTTATCCGGTTCCACTGGCAGATTATTTAATTTTATTTAATAAACTTTATTTAATAAACTGCAGCCAGAGACTCATTTTTACCAAAATGCACCACAGGAAATCATTTCTACCTGTAGCCACTCATTTATAGGTTATTTATAGATTAACATATTTGCATGTGCATGCTTGCTATTTCATTTATTTATTTGTATTCAGTCATATTTGAATTACCTACATCACTCTTAAGTCTATATACAGGTCTGGAAAAAATTAAGAGACCACTTAAAATGATCAGTTTCTCAGATTTTACTCTTTATATGTATATGTTTGAGTAAAATGAACATTATACTACTGACAACATGTCTCTGAAATTACAAGCAAAAATTTTGTATGTATTTGCAGAAATGAGAAATGGTCAAAATAACAAAAAAGATGCAGTGCTTTCAGACCTCAAATAATGCAAAGAAAACAATAATGCTAATGTTTTAACTCAGGAAGAGTTCAGAGATCAATATCTGGTGGAATAACCAGGAGGTTTTAATTGGGGTTTAGAGAAGTGCACTCTTCATTTTTCCAGAGCTGTATTTTTTATAGCTTATGGTTATATATCATGCACACATTATATATTATCTATATCATGTATAGCACTTCTGGATTGATGCAAACTACATTTCGTTGCTTGTACTTGTGACAGTGCAATGACAATAAAGTTGAATTCTATTCTATTCTATTCTATTCTATTCTATATTTGTACGATTAATCTTGAATACTTTGGACGGAGCAGCTTGTCAACTAGTAAGCAATTTTCCCATGGTGATCAATAAAGTATATTCTGTTCTATTCTAACTAGTACTTTTTATATCAATATTAAGGAATTATTGACTTAAAACAAGTTCCTATATGGGGTGCACCGATTTACCAGTTCCAATTGGAGACACTTACATGTAAAGCTGATCTTATCCACTGATCTTATCTGCGTCAGCAAAGATCTAAAAATCAGTCGCCGTCCTGTTCTGCTCTGCTGTGAGAGGTAATAGTCACTCCACAGTTAGCAAATCAGCAACTTTCTTGTTATATTTAGCGACATTTTGGACAAAAAATATTAGTATCGTCCAAAATTATAATAGGCAGATCAGGCTTTATAAAGATCGTTAATCTGCGATTGGCCAGAAAACTCCAATTGGTTCACTCCCACTCCTATAGCTTCGTTAAGAGCAAGTTCTAAGTTAGTTTTGTCTTATTTCAAGTGTATTAAGATAGTTGCACTAGAAAGTAAAACAAAACAATAGTAAGACTTTGTGCTTTTGCAGTGTAGGCTGATTGTTCTCCTTGTTTCTCTTACCGTGCGTCCTTCCTGTACTGCAGCAGGACAGAGTGATGATCCTCACATGTGTCTGCCTCACAGCCGACAACGATCTGCAGAAGTGAGACGTTTTAGGACCTAAAAACCATAAAACAAATGCCACTGTGAGCACGTTTTCATTCTTACCTTAAACTGTAAAATATATCCGGGCTGAACTATAAGCTCTCGAGTAGCAAGGATGTTGTGTGTCCTGTCTTGGTTCTTGTTTGGCCAGTAGAGGTGAAATGAGGGATTTCCACAGAAGCCGGCGGTACGGACAGCGTTAGGATAGAAACTCCAGCTTTCCTCATGAGAAACTCCCTCTAGTGAAAGTAAAACAAATGGTTTATCAGGAATGTGATTAAACCTGGGTTTCCACTGATCTGACTAAAGAGGTGCAGAAAAAATATTTATTCTATAGCGAAAAATAATTCTATAGAGTATCCCAATTTCTACTCCTGGGAAATTCTGAAACAATTCAAAATTCTCAAAAATTTATTTTAGTCTGTTTCAATTTTTAGCAAACTAAAACAACTAAGTATGTGTTGGGCGTTATATATTTTTTAAGCAGTCTAGCGTAAAGCAGTTAATATAAACTGATGAATTTTAGAAATGTTTTAAATAAATGCTATATTAGTTTATATTGTCTTTTCCTCTTGTTAGTCTCACAATTCAAACAGAATCTCCAAACTGTTTGAATAGAAAAAATGGTTTATGAATCAAATTGTGACCCTAACAATTGGAATCAAATCACTAGACAAAGACAGATTTATATCTCTAGTATATCGGCACATCCAAACTCACCATCATCAAAGGTGTCCAGCAGCGTGGATGGGTTGATGTCTGACCCTCCCACCAAGATGTTGTCTATGGCCCACTGAGCTCTCTCCAGGCTCGGCGTGGCCAAGCCTGACGAGACGGTAAAAGGCTGCCACCATCGCAGGCGTGTGGCGTTAGTCAGCGCCACCTCTGGCAGAACAATATAGTCTCTCCTCACAGACACGTACTTCAGGTAATCCATCTCATGTAGCAGAGTCCAGGACACACCTGAGTATTCAAAGAATAAAGGTCAAGTAGGTCAAGAAACTAGTATTTTTTTTTATCAATATTAAGGAATTAGTTACTTAAAACAAGCTGAATGAGTTACTTTTGTCTTATTTTATGCAAACTAAGATATTTTCACAAAAAACTAGACCAAAAATACTTGGTAACATTTTGTGTTTTTGTAGTTCTCGGCCCCTCAACTCAGCGTTTACACTCGTAATGTGAAAATGGATGAAAACAGATGTGCAATTATAGAACCGTACATCTTTGAAAAGCATTAATAGAGCATCCTGCACAACCAACAAGAATGCAGCAAGTGGTTTCTGAATGGTAAGTCAAGAACAAAACACTTGTTTTATCTAGCAGCCATTGTACAGCGCATGCAGCAGCAAAACCAGGAGACCAAAGGTCCTGGAGCTCAGCTTGGGTTGGTAGGTAACAGCCTGAGCTTTGCTGACCTCCATCAGTGGAGTAATCCAGCAGGACCCCCTCTTTACGGCACGTGGGACGGTGGCACATGGTCATGTTGTCGTCACTTCCTATCCTGGCCCAGTACTCCACAAACCTATCAGCAGAAACATAAGAAATGCAACAGCGTTAAGGAGTTTCACCAAACAGAAATCTTCTCCCTAAGAGTGATGGGACTCACTTGGCCCCCCGGAGGTCCAAATCAGCAGTGATGGCCTGCCTGGCATCAGCTCCTCCAAAATACAGAGCGGTACCCTCCACCAGAACGCCACAGTCTGTGCAGGGCTTCCCGCCCTCCAGCACCTGCCACTGAGGTCCGGCACCCCCTTCCCAGTCAAAGCGCTCCTTCAAAGATGCCTACAGACAAACAAAACAAAATACAAAAAAAAAAAACAAGTGTTAAAAAAACTAAACAAAATCACACAGTGGCTTGGAAATGTGCTCAGATACCTGAACATTTTCACATTTCATCATGATTCAACTACATAATTCATCATATCGTTTTAGGGGTTGATGTAAAATGTAAACAAAAAGGTAATTTACAAAGCATATTCGTGACATTGAAATAAAAAAAAGAACTGAAAAGTGTGGTGTGAATTTGTTTTCAGCCCTATCGACCATCTGACTTCATTGAGTTCATTCTTTCACTGAAGGTGACCCATAAAGACGGATTAAAAGCACCTTCAGGGATGTACTGGCGTAACAGTTGGGTCCGGTGAATCCTGGATCGCAGATGCAGCGCTGATCCAGACAGTCTCCGTGTCCCCCACAGTGGCCGTCACAAGGCGGCCCGATGTACAGGTTCTCCACACCCCACTGGATGTCCGAGTGCTGCTGGTAAAACCGGAACCGCACCGCACTGAGGACAAGAACAAGCCTCATTCAGCAACACAGAATCACATGACTAATTAAACTTTCAGTACATGAAGCCTCTGGCTAAACTTTCATTTCAGTCGACAATCAATAATTATTGACTGTTTTTTCCTGTTTTAAATATCTGAAATAATGCCAAACTGGTGCCATGACATTTCCTCCTTTATCCAGAGTTTTCACTCAACATCGTTTTTTATTTTTAAGCAGTTATGAAGCACGGTGGCGAAACCTTAAACTGCTGCTGTGCCAGTTACTCAACTGGTTGTTGCTAGGTAACCAAAGAGTGAGATAGTTAGTTGATTCCACCAATCTTGCTTAGCCAGCCATAAGAGGTTGAGCAGGTTAAGCCTTTCTTCTGCCTACATTTCCCAGAATGCTGTGCAGTTCTGGATCCGACTTGGTACCAATTGGTCAGTGAATATTCTGTATGTCCTTTTCCTAAAAAAGTTTTTTTTTTTTTAAAAAGAAAGAGGCAGGGATTCTTTTGCAAAAATTACTTTTGGCAAAATGTTGCTTAGGCCATTATTTTAGGAAGGTGAGGATATTGAATATTCAATCTGATGTATTATATATTGATCACCTGTCTATCACAATATATACTGTCATTGATTTATCGTGAAGGCTAGCTAAAACCATGCGGAGGTAGGTGATGGACGGCTCACGTTTCAGCCAGGCCGTCTGGAAGCGGGTAGACTGCCCTTTTCCAGCTCTCAGCAGGGAAGAAGACTGACGGCTGGGAGACCTGACCGCCACAGCGAGGGTCAGCAGGCAGGCACTGAGGGACCAGGTACTTCCATGTAACTCCAAAATCTACTGAATACTGAACGTGGATCTGCCGATCTGCTGGACGATCTGGAACATTGCAGCCAACAGCAATCTAAAAGAGACAATGACAAGGTTAACTCACTAGATAAGGAGATAATTCAGATCAAGAAAAATGCAAAAGGAATGTTTTTACACAAAATAAGTATGTGTTGCTCAGAACAGATAAATGTGTGGATGTTCCATAACTTTCTCCAGCTGAACAGAAACAAAACTGAAGTTATTATTTTGGACCCAAAGAGGAACGATCTAGAGTCAATGCACAGCTTCAGTTATTATGAATAAAAACCAGCGATCAGGCTGGAATTCTGGGTGTAGTGATGAACTCTGACCTGAACCTTCAGAGCCACATGAAGAATAAGAATAAGAGGACTAATGTCCCAGTGAAATCTAGAGAAACTCATCCATGCGTTCCACTTTAGTCACATTGATTACTGCAACAGCGTCTGCCTAAAAGAAATCAATCAGATCCAGAAAGCTGCTGCTGGAGTTCTGAATAAAACCAGGAAGTTAGAGCACATCACCCAGTTCTAAAGTCCTTCCACTGGCTCCCTGTAGCTCAGAGGATAGACTTTAAAATTCTGTTCTTAGTTTATAAATCACTGAATGGCTCAGCACCACAACACATTAAAGATCTGCTGTTGTTTCCACCTTCAGAACCTCTCAGGTTTTCTGGTTCTGATCTGCATCCCCAGAACCAAAAACAACCATGGAGAAGCAGCATTCAGTTTATGTTCTAATCTGGAACAAACTTTCAGAAGACTGAAAGACACTGAGTTATATTTGCCTTTTATTAATAATAAGTTCATATAGATTAATTCTAGTCTGGATCCCAATGTTTTAGTACTTCTTTTCATTTTGCCACTGTAATGTAATGTTTTCTTTTTGTTTGTTTATTATAATGTTTTTATTTAAAGCACTCTGAAATGCCTTGTTGCTGAAAAGCACTATACTAATAAACTTGGCATTATTACCTTGAACTGCATGACCCAGCCTTTGTCTGGAACAATATCATGTGTGACAGCATACACTTCTCTCCCATCTGCATTTCCACACACCATCACACCATCAGGAGAGTTGCAGAAGCGCTGCACAGAGCAATCCTCAGAGAAAAGCCAGTGGTCACTCACTGAGAACAAAACGAAGCAAATATTAGAAACCTAAAGAAACACCTGTGTTTCCCAGTGACAGACGGCAGTTGTTGAATCACCAATCGGCGTTTCTTCCTGTTCATTCAGCTGACTGACTCTTCCAGAAGTCTCATCTGCAGCCGCTCTCTCATGGTTAGGCAGAGCCACGCCTCCAAATGTGTCAGAGATCTGGGCCCGCGGGTCTGATCCGGCGATGAGGATGTTGTCCAGAGCCCAGTCGCTTCGGTCTGCGCCTTCATGCTGCGGCTGCCACCACCGCACCCGCACTCCTTCCTGACGTGCAGCAGGGGGCAGCAGCACATTTACAAACCTGAGAAGATGAAACACAGAGACTGCAGTGGCGTTTCCATTACAAATGGGAGCAAAACTCTGCTGATAACCCGCTAATGTTAAAAAAAACACAAATTTGGAATCGCTGTGTTTCCATTAAAATAAGTTTGTTCACACATTAAAAACATGGCGCGCCATCATCCTCCTACTACTTCCTGTTGTCGTCGTTGTGCAGTACCTTGTAGACCACTAGGGGGCGGCAGTGGAGGAATAAAACTCACCCAGGTTTGGTGTAGAGATCATAGAAGATCTCTGTGAGTAAATGCCAGTTAATTCCCCCGTTCAAGCTGTACTCCAGAAGGACTCCCTGGTTCCGGTTGCTGGGAGAAATCATGCAGCCGTACATGAAGTAGAACTGGATGAACTCCGCATTCGTCAGATTCAGATCCACCGTCACCAGCTGACGGGTGCATGACTGCGCAAAGACAAGTGGAGAGATGCAGTCTGAGAAAATCAAATGTTGACATCAAATTCTTTACTTTCTAAAGTATTTTTGAAGTCACAAAGGGTTTGAATTATGTACAGAGGTATAATTAATGTTTTTCTAACATTGCCATGTAGTTCTTTAAACCCCTTTAACTTCCTTAGGGCTCCAAATAAAGAGCAAATTTGATACTGAATAAAACATTTAGTATAACTGTTAAAACCGCCCTTTATTATTGCTTTTATAATGAAAAACATGGCTTATTTGGTGTTTAAGAGTCTTACCAGGTATTTATGGTCTAGTTTCTGGAGCAAAATATGAAATAAGACAAAACTAACTTTCAAGTAACTTTTCAGCAAGATATAGGAGCTTGATTTATGGAAATAATTCCTTAATATTGAAGAAAAGTTCTAATTACACTGGCAGATTTCATTCATTTATAATATTAGAAATATACCTTATTATAAGTGAAAAACTTATTGGATCTTTTACAGGTTTGATAGCAGAAATTTCAATCTTTGCCAGGAGAATTTTAACTCCTACATTAACATATGTCACATAGTCCTTTCTGTGCAAAATCCTTGTTATGATGTACTGCATATATTAACCTTAGCCAGATATATGAAGCTAGTCAGAGACTTTTATCAAACAGTGGACCAAAAAGTATTCTCTGGACTCTTCTGCTGTGGATTGAATGGTTTTGCCAGTGTACTCCATGTAGCCTGTGATGTAAAGTTAATTCCAACTCAGCTGTCAAGTGGGACCTGCATAGTCACATCCATCCCTCACACCTAAACAGAATCTCCAGCACAGGCGGACCTACCCCGCTGAAGTGCAGCGCAGCTCCAGAAGCCACAGCTCCACACACAGAGCTGAGCTTCCCACCCGTGAGAACGTGCCAGTGGCTGAGCGACGGCGCTCGACTGAAACTGTCCTTCAGCTGGGACGGCAGCGGCAGCACCGGCTCGTCACAGTACTCTCCTCCCCACTCCGGGTCACACCTGGCATGGAAAGTGAATTTAGAAACAAGAACCATACAATGTTAATATTGAATAACATAATAGGGATTCAAATTTTATTTAGGTTGGGGGTTTTTTTGGGTCAGAAAATAACAAGACTAAGATTCAAACCTCTTTTAACTAATCAGGCCCAAACATTTTTTGCTTTACTTTAATGGTGACCTTTTATGCTTCGTTGAACAGGTTAGTATGAGTCTACAGGCTATACAAAACATGTTCACTAGATTTTATTCAAATAATTTTTACATCATCATATTTTAGTTCTGCTGATTTTAGGGCCTCCTGTCACTTTAAATCCAAATAAGCTGCTGCTGGCCACGCTGCCCAACTCAACGTTTACATGTGAAAGTGGCTGCAAAACTGATGTATGATTATACAATCATACATCTTTGAAAAGCAGAAGCGAAGCCTCCTGCACAACCAACAGGAATGCAGCAAGTGATTTCTAAATGGTAAGTCAACAACAAAACACTAGTGTTTTCCAGCAGCCATTGCACAGCTGTAAGACCAGCTGACTAAATGTGCTACAGCTCTGCTTGGGTTGCAACGCCTGACTTCGCTGGAGTTGCTAGGCAACGGCTCAGTGCCCATTGAATGTGGCTTAACAAGATTTTCCAGATACAAGAACAGTATTTTCTTTTCTAGTGATGCGTATGTTTTGTCACTTACACACAGGAGCTCTGTTGGCAGCGGCCGTGTCCAGAGCACATATCAGGACAGCCGTCACCAATGTACAGGTTATCCAGAGCCCAGGTCTGCTGCTTGTCAAAGGGAGCCTGCTGGAACCAGCGGAACCTCGTGGCAGGAGATCTGGAAAAGTTGAAAAAGGGAAAGATAAACTTTACAAGATTGGATAAATTACATGCTCCTTTTGAGTTTGTATTTTAGTTCAACAGTTGTGTCTTGGTTTGTGTTATGCTCTGATTTTTGTTGGGGCTTGAACTACAAAAAATGTTTTTGGTGTTTAATCTCAGTGGCTTCAGGTTAAAGTTAGAATCGTTTGTGTCAGAATCAAAACAGATACTGCTAAAAATCTATTGCCACATTTTCCAAATTCTTCCTATGAAATATTTTACTAACAAGGGGGAATTTTATGTTTTATATGTAATAGGGTTTTATTTTAACAATACTATAGATGTGAAGTTTGTCAAAATGTATTTGTTCTTTAAATTTATTTGTGTTTTAAGTTTTGTTACGCTGCTCTTGACAGTTGGTGGTTACCATAGCAACCGGTAACTGACAGCTCCGCCCTCTTTTGTCTGTTACTGTCTGTAATTGTGGCATGTAGTACGATTAGCTCTGTGCTTCCTTTTATAAGTATTATATTATATCATATACAGTGTTACTTGAGTAATTTGGCTATGCTTTCTATATGTTTTGAACTCTTATGATTAATGTTGTGCATTTTAGCTATGTTTAATTTTACAACTGCTAGCTGCTGTCAGCTGCTCATTGGGAGCAATTGCTCTGTAGTTTATTTAGGGTTATTTATTGTATTTTATTTAATGCATAGGGGCAGAAGCTGCTGGATTGATGTTAACCACCAACTTGATTTCCTCTTTTGTTAGGATAAATACGGTGAACCTGAGTGTGTCTGTCATGAAGTCAACTTCCTGGACCTGAAACAAACACAGAAGGGTTACATGTATATTCTTAACTTCATAGCTGGGAATCAATATGACTATTTTTAATATTTGTGCACCGATTGCAGCTTTCTGGCAAATGTCCGTTATTTAAAAGCCTGACCTCCCAATTCTAATTTTGGCAAATACTGTTTTTTTTGGCCTGGAAAGTTGCTAAATATAGCAATAAAGTCAATTAAATGAATTGATAGTGGGGTGACTATTGTTAACTGCAAACATGCAGACATGACCTGGTGGGCTGGTCTATCAGTCAAACCTCTTTCAAAGCAAAAGAAGACGGTGGCTGATTTTTAGACCTTTGCGGAGAAAGTAAAGATCGATGGATAAAATCGGCTTCATGTGTAAATATCGGCCAATCGCTGATCTCCCAAAATTAAGGAGAATTGTTCCAATTTATTGATGCACCCCTAATTTTTAGGGTAAATGCCTGAACACAATAGAAAAGAAAAAGTAAGACAATCCTGACATATTCTGTACTAGTAAATAATTATCATCTTAGGTTGGCAAAGCGTAGATCTCTGCTGACCTTGCGTATGATGGGATAGACAAGGTGACACGGCCCCACTTGTTGTAGGTGTCTGAAACGAGAATCCGCTGCAGAGTGTAAGAAGAGCAGTCGGGACTTGTAGGCAGACAGTCTCTGACCAGCGGCTGCCAAGTCAGACCCAGATCCAGTGAATACTCCAACTCCACAGCTGCAAAAAGAATAACAGACACTTAAAACCTCCTCCATTCATCGATTTACAGATTTAAAACAGCAGACTTGGGAAGTAACTAGTTACACTTACACAATTACATATCAGTAACTTTTTTGAAAAAAATGTACTCTTAGGAGTATTTTTACTAGGCTTTGCTTTCTACTTTTAATTGAGTAATTTTATTATGAAGTATTTCTACTCGTACTTGAGTAAAATTTCTGGATTTTCTACTCACTGAAAAAAACAAACATGTTTTAACCAAAAAATTTACCAAACACAGACACACACCAGCAGTTTCTGTTAAAGTTTCATACATTTTTTATTTAAGGAAACTGATTGGGAAAAATTCCTTTTGCCTGATTTTGTTTATTTATAAATTAGTGTCATTTTGTTCCTTAAAATGCCAAAATTTTCACTTCGCTTTATATTTTGGTCCATCTGATTCTGTACTTTTTAAATATTAAATGACAGAAATAATTCCAACAATAATGATGTTGTGACTTCTTTACACTTATTTGTTGTTAAGTATAATTTCCATGATGATTATTATTAACTGAATTTAACATGATTGTATATAATTACAAAAGCTTAAGTGAAACAGATTTAAGTGCGAGGCACGATTTATTTGTAAAGAGAAAGTCTTATTTTGAAGAATGCTTTACAGGATCTGGTTCTGTATTTTGTCACTGTCTTGCTTTTGTTGATTTTGGTTGCTAGGTAATGAACATCTGTTGCCGTTATCAGCTGTCACTGTTTTTCTCCTCAATAAAACTGAACAGAAATGTTCAGTAAAAGACATCTGAGCCTCCGTCTTGATTGAAGAAGCTTTCACTCCGTAACAAATAAGACAGAGATCATTTAATCAGTACTTGAGGCAACTTTTTACTAAATAATTTACAGTTACTCTAGTAATTTCTTGGATGCTACTTTTTACTTTTACTTGAGTAAAAATATGTGCTACACTTACTAGAATATAATTTTTGCCCACCTTTGTTAAATAGGTGACTTTATGAAAATATTTGCAAACTTCTATCATATTATTCTCAGTTATCTAATGTTCCTTTTAAAATAAAACATGCACATTTTAAGTTCCTTTTGCTTACAGTAGCAAGAATTAGTGACAGAGCAGGATGCAGAAAAGTCAAACTGGATGAACGCGTCTTGGCCCAAACTAATGTCAGTAGTGACGGCGTATCGTGTGTTGGATTTCTCGATGAAAGCGAAAGCTGGTCCGTCAGAACCACACACAGGCATTCGGGTTCCACCCGGGTGGAGGAGCCATGACCGTCCGTCGATCGAGGAGAAATCATCTTCCAGTGGCCCCCAGCCGCTAGCACTGCCACCCACCACAACCTAAAGTATAAAAGAGAAAACGTTACTGACGGCAGAGAGAGGAGAGTCTAAAGAGAAGTGAAACTAATTTTCAGTTGTGGCAGAATGCATTGAAAAAACTACTTATCAAACTTAAAATACATGTTTCACCCAGTATATTATAAGCCTGGAGGGGTGCCAGGCTTTAATCCACCCCACCAGGCTGAGTGTTGTTTCTTTATTTTAAGTAATTTTATTAATACACAAATAACATTGATAGCAAGGACAGGTTAAGCTACTTTTATACATAATAAAACATTTGTAATCTTCAGCAAACTATTATCTATTTAAAAAGCTAACAGCATTTGAATATAAATACACAACCTATAGACAGACTAGTTTTATTTAATCCACTGCTGTATTTTCTTTGTTGCTGATGTTTTACTTCCGAAATTTAATGTCAACTTTTAGCATTTTTTAACAAAAACACGGTGGTGCAACTGGTTTAGCTAGATTTCTGGAGGAAATCCTAAAATACTACAACTTTTTCTGATGAATATTTCCTAAAAATAAAATATTTACATCTTTTCAAATTGTAGTAATTTGCCACTACACAGATAAAAACTGATTTCATTTGACTAACAAAATAATATGTTAGCAACAAACTGTTATCTTGAATTGTATTTATGTGGCCTGATTCTTGAGGGCCACAGTGGGCCGGATTTGGCCTGTGGGCCTCGAGTTTGACATACGTGATCTATAGAATGTCAATGTATGGCGAAAATAATTATACAATTAAGTTTACATACATAATGCACATTCACAACAAATATTTCAAGGCATTTTCAAAAAAAGAAAAAATAAATTCAATCACACACATTTCAATTGATCCTAGTTATCAAACACTACAGAAAGTTCAGTTAATTATTCAATGCAGTTTAAAAGGTTTCCATCTAAGGAAACCCAACAAGTTGCATTGAGTCACTGATTTGCAGCATTAATTCCTCCTGGACGAACACGTAGCAGCAATCACTTGACTTTATTTTAAGGCAATCGCTCATACTGAGCATGCATGTAGAGACAGTGGAGAGGAAAAACTCCCCTTTAACAGGAAGAAACCTTCAGTAGAACCAGAACCTGGTTCAGTACTACCGGGCATCTGGCACGACCGACTGGGGGTTTTGATTATTATGATTAATTATGTTCACTTTATGGGTAAATTCACTTCATGTACCTGATCTATGACCCATGGGCTGTAAAAGTGACCATTTTCTGATGGCTGCCACCAGCGCAGACGAGTGGCAGGTGTTCTGGCACGCAGTGGGATCTCCAGAGCCACCAGCCGAGCCTGGTTACTGGTATTACTGAAGAGAAACTCCTGGAGCAGTCCCCAGGTTAGGCCTCCGTCCACAGAGAACTGCAGCAGAACAGGCTGCGAACGAGGATCCGGTGCCGCTTTGCCACAGCCCAGGCGAAGGAAGAACTGAACAAACCTGAGGAAGAATAAAAAGTTTTTAATCAGAACTGAAAATTCAAAATGTTTGAAACATTTTCAAGGTAATGTAACTGTTTTGGGTGTTGGTTTAAAGCAGATGTACCTTGCATTTGACAGATCCATATCGCTGGTGACCAACATGCGTAGACCATCCTCGCTGAAGAACAGGTGGTTTCCGCTGGACATGATGCCACATTTCCTGGATGGTTTTCCTCCACTCAGTAGAGTGAAATGCTCAGCATCCACAGCTCCTCCTGGATGAAGAAGCAGAAGCCAGACATATTTATTAAAATATACTACATATATGCAGTTATTCTGCAAACAACTGCACATACCTACCTCGTCAAATAGGGATGCAAGCAATTAAGCAATTGTTGA
>CAEFZY010061367.1:0-29922 GCA_903066815.1 Brachyrhaphis roseni
TTTGAAGCTATAATCGGTACCAATACTTGATGTGTAAAGATTTCTAGCTATGAGTTTGCAGAAAATTTAAGAATTTCAAAGAAAGCAAACAGAAAATGCTTATAACCGTGTGATAAAACCCATTACCTCATCAGCAGTTTGTCAGTGTGCCGGGATAATAAAAAAAAAGACGGAAGACCAAGAAAAGCACAGAAACCTGACTATAGCTGGAAAAAAAGGCCTCAGTTCTGTAGTAAACCATTACACATTCAATCTTCCAGGTAATAATCACCATCAAAATTGTTTAAGCAAATGAACAAATAGCCAGTCATATGATCAGATAAAATCACTAAGAAACATATTCAAAACCCTTTACGTCAAAAAAACTTGACACACTCAAGAATAACACACATATAATCCAAGCAAGTGAAGGTCATAAAGGTTATTTTTACATTAATGTGGCCTTTCTACTTTAGTAATGGAAGTCTTGTGTTAATAAAGTAAATTAAGCTATTAAAATGTTCAGATATCCTCTTTGTAGAGCAACTCTGCCCTGGAACATAGGCAACCATTTTCTACATATGGCAAGCCTGGCATTATAAAGACTGCACACATTAAGAACAAAAAGCAACCAAAAGCAAGTTATTTGACTTCTGTCAATAGAAATATTTATAGTTAACATAAAAATAAAGTATATCCTTAAATTGTATTACTACATCTTGCACAAACAAACCCTTCAGTGAGTTGTTTTAAATAACTTTTGATATGCCATCTTTCTGCTTCAGGTAAGGAAACTATTGTGATAATGATGTTACACAACCCCACTTTACAAAATTGTTTTGAACTAAATAGGGAGTACATCCAGTGTTTTTTTTTTTTGTGTTCCTTTGCTTTGGTCACTATGGTGGGGCGTCTAGTCCAAGTTATGAACATAAACAAAGCTGTGGGGAAACAAGGCGTAAAGTGTACCCTTCAAATTCCAATGTGGCGCCAAGGGGTTCTAACAAAGCATCAGCATGTGAAGAGCTGGGCGTGATGCTGGGCTTGTATAATCCTCCTTTTGGGCCATGTCTTTTCTCAGCAGTCGGCACACATCCATTTAAACATGCCGTCTAGTAACATGCTGTGGATGTTTGTGGCTCCAATGTTTGGACAGCAGAAATCCACAAAAATGACTGAACAGAAAGTGTGAGCTTTCCTTTTTAGTCCAAAGGGGACAAAGAAAATTAAGATGATCTGCTTTGCATTTCAAGTAAGCCTCATGACATGGGAATTTACATAAATTCCTACAAAGTCTGACTGTTATGAAGCTGTACCGTAGTTGATGGCATGACTGATTGTCCTTCTATGTGTGTGTGCTTTCTGAGGTTGATGTCATGTCCACCTAAAAGAAAACACACAATGACCTTGGTTTTGAACAGGAAAGGATATATAGTTAAGAACTCTAAATGCACTGTGAAACCCAATAGCTGTCCTCAGAAAACCTGTAGGGAAATCATTTCAATATCATTACAGGACTTACTGTCAGCAATATGTCGATGCATGTTTCTGGACAAAATATTTGACTGGGCCAGAGTTCTGTGGAACTGAACGGAGACACAATTTATGATATCATTACTGTGGAAGAAATAGGGTGGATTCACAACATTCCAAAGCATCTGTGTTTTTCTCCAGTTGATCGTGATCCTTTGAGAGATTTATCACTATTTGCCTTGGTACGTCCACTTCTTTGCTTGTATCTGTGGAGCCGAAACGTCACATTGAGAAAAAACAGAGCTAGCATGTTGTTGTGGTTTTTGCAAATCCATGGCTAAGAGCAAAGAAGTCATTATGTTTGTGGGACCACAGGGACGTACAATATGTTGCCCTGTTACTGTGCCAAGTTTGAAGTGCAGCCTCTGCTCATCTGCCACAAGAGCATTTCACTTGTCTGTTTTAGCTTTTAAATACACTGTTCCATAATATGGAAACTCAGACTCAAACATCTTTGACTGATTTCAGATCTAATCAAACATAACATTTATTGGGTTAAGAATTTACAAACACGGACTGTCTTTGTACTTGCATTCATGCATAGAGTAATCACTTGAATCTGTTTTCCATTGTGTTTACTTTTCCATTCTTTTTGATGAAGTAACACACAGGGGGGGTAAGCTGCAGAGGGCTCTTTTATTTACCTAAAAAGGCTCTTGAAATCAAAGTGAAATTAAGGGGCAGAGAAGCCCAGCAGCAGAGACAAACACCAAAAATCACAAATTAATTCATAGCCCACAATGAACCACTTTTTCACAAGAGTAATCATGTTATTTGGCATGTATTCTCCATGTCTGGCTCACCTTAATCGTTTTCTTCTTTCCTGCGTGCATCTCTAACCTATATGTGTATCATGCTGTTCAGATTACAGGTACTTGTACAACCACTGCCCAGGTCCAGAGTGGAGCGTTATGTGCAGAGGCTGCTGTGAGTACGACGTTATCCGCTGTAAGTGTCCCCTTCAGGGTACTCAGGTTGGCTATGCTGTGCCCTGCTGCCGCAATGCAATCAACGAGTGCGACCCCTGTATCATCCATCCAGGTAATGCCACTGTAAATGCAGACACATATGGACACAACCCTTAGTTTAACATTAGCTTTATAGATGTTGTGACCTGTTGCACAAGCTGACTGAGAGACTGAATTACTGTTGAATTTGTTTATTTTTCTCCTCATTTCCAATCTCTAGAACCAGTTTCCATTTGCTTTGGTTCCAATTTACCTAAAACTACATGTATAGAAGGACTTTCCCTTTACAGATACTTGTAAAAGAAAAGTCTTTACAAGTGCCTTGTAGACAGAACTGTTCCCAATTGACAGTTGGGAACAGTTAACATGTTTAATTGACATGTTCCCAAACTGTCAATTTGGGAACATGTCAAATTGACAGTCTGTTCCCAAACTGTGACAACTGTGACATCTTGTTCACTTCCACTGCTACCATTGTCAAAACTACACTTTAAAAACAGAGCAGAAGTCAATGTCATTGTTCTTAACTTTTGTTCGCTTTGCCCCAATAAGAAACAAAATAAAAAATAAGGGGTACGGAGCTCCCTATGGGAGAATTTTTTTAATTTTTAATTTTTTATTTTGTATTACCTCGCAAAAGTTTTGCATTCTCATGCAATAATGTACTGGTGAGTTCATGCAGCACCTTGGATACTACAAGGTTTTGTAAGATTTTTCCATGTATGTTAATATTTTGCTCGTGATATGTTTGTAGTTTTACATCTTTTTCTTTGGGACACAAA
Organism: Brachyrhaphis roseni; assembly: GCA_903066815.1. Taxonomy (NCBI): domain Eukaryota; kingdom Metazoa; phylum Chordata; class Actinopteri; order Cyprinodontiformes; family Poeciliidae; genus Brachyrhaphis; species Brachyrhaphis roseni. Next base: position 3,263 of record CAEFZY010061367.1, read on the forward strand.
TGCACCACGAACTTCTGTGCAAAATGTAAAAGCAAAACAAGTCAATAAATGGATAGAATTTAGGAAATTACATGAACACATGTAAAACTTGTGACCATCATGCATAGATTGTTTTAACTGCCACTGATCACAATAAGGAGTTAACTGAAGTGCATTTTCTTCTTTTATTGTATTTTCTGTTTTCATTTGTAAGCCCAGTTTTTGTTTCACTGTGGTCAGTAAAGTCTTCCAATAGCATAAAAGCATCAGTTAAATTTTAAAATTTCTTTTCGACTTTTAACATTAATTAACACAAAATCCTTGTGGGCCGCTAGTGGAATTACATAGCGACCAGACTAGCAGGCTTAGCTTGTTTTCTGGGGGAATCCCTGCATGTATATGTGCAAACTGAGGCCTTTAAACATGAATGGGAGTTTTAAAAGATATTGTTTTCTACATGCCTATTGCCTGTGGAATAATGTAATCTTTTCTTCACAGCATGAATTTGCTCATTATCTCTTTCACGAGGAAAAAGCAGCTGTTTCAAATTAAAATACCTGCATAGCAGTTTTACACAAAAATGGTGTTTCAATGCCATAATCATAAATTTTCATTGGTAAATGGCCAGCCCTATTGTTGTTAAAATTCATACCACTCCTCAAGTTGTACGTGGCTTTTCACATTTTATGAACAGGCTGGCCTCCTAAGTGAAAATCCATCCATGAAGGAAACCATTCCTAAATTTTCTTTTTCAAGAACCAGCAGCATGTGTTTGTGTTTTGCTTTAGTGACAGTTGAGCCTAATGAGTTTAACAGCGTTGAAGCAAAATAAACATTTACAGGGTTTGGTAGAGAGCAGCTACCTTGCTCCTCTCATAAAAAGTTCCATTTTCCTGTCTAAACACACACACACGCACACACCCCAACTAACAGGAGCTTCCTTAAAAATAGTGCAGCGCGCACCCTTGTAACTGAAATGTTGCTTCCTGTCTTACATCTGTTGCAGGATGCAGCATTTTTGAGAACTGTAAGCGTTGTAACAACGGAACGTGGGGGCCCCAAGATAACTTCTTTATTAATGGAAAATACTGCGCTGAGTGTCGCCCCGGCTGGTCTGGAGGAGATTGCATGAGTAAGCTTTCTCAATCCTCTCTGGTAGCTTCTCCGTTTCTGTAAGTCAAATTAAACTGAGGGTTCCATATGTTTCTTTATTTCTTCCTCATTGATTTATCTTAAGCTGGAACTACTATGCCTTTGTGGATCTTAGCCAGAACCCCGGGGATTTTTCCACAATCAGATGAATGACAAATCAGAATCAATAATCTGCACCCCCATAAAACAACATAATATATAGCAATGAGTCTTTTATATGCAAATATCCACCAGGGGGTACAACTTACACAGAATGGATTTGATTAAAAGCAGATGCCCAAGAATGTTTGTTAATCTCTGTTTTATGTGTTGTTTATTTCTCTTCTTCTGCTTCTACAATGATTTTGAAAACTTAAAAAGGAAAAAAATGTCATTTCTTGAAATAATTAAGCCACAGTTAAAAATGTAGCATTGGAGCAGTGGGTAGAGCATGCAACCCAGGTACAGAGGCCTCAGTCCTCAATGCGGTTAGTTGTCACGGGTTCGAGTCCCAGTCACTTGACCTTTGCCAAATGTCTTCTCCCCTCTCTCATACATGTGTGTCATATTTGTTCTTTTTCACGTCTATGTGGACCATAAGTCTGATGAATAAATTAAACCTACGTTCCTGACACACCTACTACTGTGAAATAAAGGCCACTTTATTGATTTTATGTTTGTTTCAGAGTGTGGAGGAGTTATCCGTAAACGGCAGGGCCATTTGGTTCTTGAGAGCTACCCCAACAATGCAAGGTGTGAGTGGACCATACAGGTGGAAAAACCGTTTACTATTGATATCAGGTAAGGCATCAAACAGTTATTTTCACATTCCCTTGTCTGCTGTGTGATACGGCTGTGCTAGATAGTTATTTCACATCTGTATAGCATTGATACACAATGTTAATGTGTGGCCTCAATCTAAAACTTACTTGTAGGATGTGTAGTTTTCTTCTCTATCAAATGGTCTTTTTTATAAATTTATAAAAACTAGAAAATTCTGCACAGTTCTAACATTACAATTTATTTTGCACCAATCAAAAACAATGACATTCTAATTAATATGAGGGTAAAAAAAAAAAGCACCTCTTACTTGTTTTTTAAACTGGTCATTGTGTCATTAAGTTTCATGGAGGACCTAACCACAGAGATTTACCGTACTGTTGCAGAAACAGAGTTCTTTTAATGATAAATAACAAAATAATCAGGAGACTTAGAGTTGAATACACTGAAGAGCAGAGCATGGAACAAAACAGGAGATGAGAAACCAGGAGAATCCAGCAGGGAATGACAAAAAGAAAGAGGCTTAAATGAAGAATGTGATAGCAGACAAGAAGCAGGAGGTTGATGACAAACTGAGTGCAGCTGTGAAGGTAGGCAAACAAGTAGACTGAGAAAGATGAATAATTAACACTAATGAGCTGAACAGAGACTCAGAGATAAAAGAAAAATAAGTGGTAAAGAAAACTCCTGATTCAAGAGAACAAAATCCCATGGCATAAAGAACAAAACACAAGTATAAACAAAATAAATAAATAAACACAAAGGAATTAACTCATATGGAAAGACCATACATTTCAACAATAGGACAAACAGAAATAAAGGGCAAGACCTGGAAAACAAAATAAATAAGAAGGAAATCATCAAAACACAATTGGAAACAGGTCTACCACCAATATTTTTAAGACTTTATGAAAGGCAATTAGTTCAGATAAAATGTCAATACATAGTGTCCATAGCTAGAGATAGCTATAACTGACTTCATGTGTTTCTAGAAAACTGTGGAAAACTGTGGAACTTCTGCTATAGACATTGTTTTATTGTGTTCTCATATTTACTTCTAATGATAAAGTATGATTCCACACAATGGTTTAATAAGTCTGGCAGAAATACTGCTATATTAAGTGCATCTCATGGGATCTAAATTAATGATATAAGTTTAATTTAATAGACATGTATTTAAAGTAAGTTTAATAGCTGCAATTTCAAACTTGCACACAATCCAGAGGCCAAGTTCACAACCTGTGAGGATTGGTTAACATAACAAAATGCATTACATTCTCAATAATAGAAAGTATATTTAAAGTTGGTATTAAGTCTATTAAATCATGTAAAGTAGTTTCTGTATGTGAACAGCCCATCATGCAGATGCTCTGCATTTTGGTTTAATTTGCTGCTTACAGATAGATATATGCCGTACTTTCCAAAGAAAATCCTAGCAGTGTCTTAGAAAAGGTTATGAGAATTCACAAAATGACCACATTGTTACAATAACTTTGAAATTACAAAAACACATTTTGTGTGGTCAAAGTTAATGGTATGTTCATTGACCATCTGAAATAGCCATTACTTACTGCCCTCCTTTCTTTAAATTTCCATTTTGCTCAAGTATTTCTGCATAATGTGTTTTGTGGGACTAATGACAAGTTTATAGCAGAATTTAAAAACCATAACAGACCACATTTTTCAGGAAAAGTCATTACTTCGCTGTGCCATGTTAACTTTCTATTTCTGTACCTGTTTACCATTTCATGTAAAGCGTTTTACAAGCAAGCTTTTGAACAGAGATTAAGCAAGACCACATTCAGGCTGAAAATTCAATAACCTTTTTTTGTCTGAAGGCTGCACAGTGGCACAGTTGGTAGCACTGTTGGCTTGCAGCAAGAAGGTCCAGGGTTCGATTCCCGGCCCGGGGTTTTTCTGCACGGAGTTTGTATGTTCTCCCTGTGAATGGTTGAGAACCCACGCAGTCAAAAAACATGACTGTCAAGTTAATTGGCCTCTCTAAATTGTCCCTAGGTGTGAGTGTGCATGGTTGTTTGTCCTGTCTGTTTCTGTGTTGACTGGCGACCTGTCCAGGATGTACCCCGCCTCTTGCCCGGAACGTAGCTGGAGATAGTGCTGGTGCCTAGGGACATGGGTGTAAAGGAAATGGATGGATGGATTTTTTTTCAGTAAAAAAAATGTAATTGAGACATGTTAATTTGAACAATATTAAAATTAACATGTCTCAACTGCAAGTCATCTTAGCTAGTAGAAGCTGCAGCAGAACAACCTTCATTCGTCCAGGTATCAGTGTCATAAGTGACTGATATTATGGATATTATGGAAAACTTAGAAATGTTTAATCTTAATTATCAGATTTTCTTGATTTTTCTCAAAATCACTTGCTGATACAAATTAAATAAAGTATCTAACTTTCCCCTTATCATTATTATACTCACTTAAAATCACATTAAGATCCCAAAGCGGCTCTCTTTTTAGAGCACACACTGTTCTGAAAATGATTCTATTAATTTCATTTAAAGATCTGTTTAAATTATTAACAGTTGTATTTCTTATTTTGGAAGTAACGCACAATTAACATGTTTCTGCAACGTCAAGAAAAATATTGAACAGGCTTTCAACAGCAGGCAATTATAATTAGAGTGATCTACATGGTGAATAAGTTCCAAGGAAAGCGGATGCCATAATTGCTGAAACTGCCATAATGCAGTTGTCATGAAGTGGTGTGAGGTGGTGGTGAGGCAGATGCTTGAGTCCCAGGTGAAGATGAAATGATGGTGGTTTAATACAGAAAATCCAAAATTCAAAACAGTCCTACAATCAGGCAGCATGGCTGAGCAGAAACCAGGGCTCAACGCTGGTAGCAACCGGCCACACGCAAGGACGAAGAAGGCAGACTGGTACACACAAACGACTTATGACAAGAATCCAACGAGGAACAAAGGACACAGGTGGGATTAAGTACACAGAGGGTAATCACGGAGACGAGACACACCTGGGAGTAATCAAGGGAAGAGACGACAACACGGAGACTTAGATACAGAAAACTCGAAAATAAACACAGAGAAAACTCAAATCCTGACAGCACTGAGTGTTTATGGGATACGACAGCCTATGAAAGCAAACCAGGGAAACTCTGGTCCCACGGTTCTCTCAGAGATTCTTAAGCTGTTGTCAGGTTGGATTTAAAAACAAACAAAAAAGAAATGAATCATTGCTATTTGTAATCAAAAAGAATAAAAGGCAGCAGGAATCCAGGGCCTATTCTGTGGCAGTATTGACTGCTAGATTCTGCATGCAGAACCAATTATGCAGTTAGATGGCTTGGGAGGGCGAGCTGAAGCACATAACAGAGGAATAAATGGGGCCTAATTGCTGACAGAAACTGTTCCACTTAAATTTCTTCAATCTGATGTTCGACTTCCGCTTTAACCATATTTAGTAGTGGTGGTAGGGTTGCTCCAGAGGAGTAGGAATGGGAAAACGGTTTCTTAAGAATCATCAGTTCTCATCCTTGCTGCTGGAGCACCAATGTAAATGCCCACAGTGAAACCAGTTTGACACAGTCATACCATAAAAATATATGTTTATATCATATGATTCTTCCACTCTGAAAAAAAAAAAATGTTTAGGTGCATCATTAAAACACAAATTGATATCAATAGCCATGATGAACTAGATGAACTTTTGACTTTAACTATGCTTCTAATTTCTGTGCTTACAGGTTTATGATGCTGAGTCTGGAATATCACCCATCCTGTCGCTATGACTTTGTGGAGGTACGTGATGGAGACAGCATCAACTCTCGTGTCATTGGTAGATTCTGCGGGAACAATCGACCTGCCGCACTCCAGAGCTCTGGCAACACTTTGCACATTTTGTTTGTTTCTGATGGTTATAAGAATTTTGATGGATTCTTCGCTACTTTCCAAGAAAATTCAGGTGGGTCAACTACAAGAGAAAATGAAAGAAGTGTTGCACCCACGTAAATGAATAAATGTAGTGGCCAGCTGCATCAATCCTCGCCTTAGCTATTACCCAAGAGAACAATTTTTACCAAAACCAAGTCTTAGTTCTGTAAATGAGAACTGTGACATGTGCAATAAATAAAAGGGCATTTGTGAAGTTATACTCAATGAATAAAGAGGCTCTTTAAAGCTGTAGTCCACAACAGATGCAAACAAGAAAGAAGTTTCCATGGCACGCTGTGTCCATGGCCTTTTTAAATACCTATAATAGTGCACGACTGGCACCTACATGTTACAGCAAAAGCCTTCGTCACGGTATTGAGTCTGTTATTAGTCAGTTGGGAAAACAAAAAGCCTTCTTTCTAGAAATGTCTTCTTTTTTTAAACTTACAAACCTACAGCAAACACACCCACACACACGCACACACATCAGTTACTAGCAGCCAAGTCAAAAGTTGTAAAAATAAACAGAGGTTGCTTTGTGTAAAATGCCCACATGCATTTCAAAAGCAATAAAGACTTCAGCTTTTAACATGAAGGATGTAATATGATATGGATGGGCATTTATGTGTGTGTGATTAATCCTTAATTATGGCTGTATCTCAGTGTCATATTTTCCTGTCAACAGCTTGCAGCTCATCCCCTTGCCTGCATGATGGGACTTGTATTCTGGACACTTCTTACACTTACCACTGTGCCTGTCTAGCTGGCTATACAGGGAAGAGGTGTGAAAATGGTATGTGTTTAGGATTTATTACTGCAAACAAAATGCTTAAAGTTGTTTATGGTATTTACAACATGTTCAGGTTTTAACTAAGAGAATCCATACCTTGAATATTTAATTTCATGTGGCATGGACTGTACTGAGCCTTAGGAAATAACAGAAGATAGAATAACTATTTCAGTAATTCTAAAAGGAGACACACCTAGTTACAGCATATTTATCAAGAACTTATTTATTCCTTGAAGCTTTTTTTTTCTCTCTTGTGTTTCTACCCTGAGTCAGCCAGTGATTCACTGTCATGAGGGAAATGCTTGTGGTCTGGACTGAGTTTTTAGCAGCTGCCTCCAACATCTGAGGTTCTCAAGAAATATAAAATTAGTTTTTACCCAGAAATCTGAAATCCACCCAATTAATCAGTTTTCCTGATTCAAGGGAGGATACATTAAAATGATAAATGTTGTAATTATTTTATTTGTGGATAGATACCATACACCACAAAAGTATTTACATCCCATTTTTCTATATATTTTTTTTCATTCAACAAAATCAAATGTTAATGAAAAGGAAAATTTATATAATTAGACTTTAAGTTAGAAAGCTGTAGTACAGTGTGACAGGTATAAATAAGAAAATATTTATACCTAAGAAAGCTGCGGGGGAGGATGGATGGAGCTAAATACAGGGTAAACATGAAAGAAAAACTTGTTGGAGCTTTGCGGATGTAAATGCAGCAACAGATAGCTCTACAAAACAAAGTTTTAGATTTTACACTGTTCACTTCATACAGAGGGCCTGAACTCTCAGCTGTTCAGAAATGATTGCTTCCTGGAGGCGTGGCCTGTTTTAAATTTTACCCAATCACTAATGTTTGTCGGTGACTTTTGTAATGCTCCAGCTCGATGCTAAGTAGTTTACCAGAAATTGCATGCACTGTAAACAACCGTCCTCCTCTGCAACAAGAGAAGTGTTGATCCGAATGAGGCGGCTGTTAATTCAATATTCTGAATTGTGGCCGACACAGACCGAATGGCTTCGTTCACTTTGTTCGCTGCCATTGCTAAAACTACACACAGAGTACGATGAATGGATAATGGATAGGCTTGTAGTATTTTACATAAACTGCATACAGTCCAAAACGTTACATTTTGATAACAACAGTTCTAAAATGAACCAGGCTTTAAATGTGAAAAACTGTGACTGGAACTTTGATTCCCCCCAACGAATGGATTATTTTTGACATTTTTCTGTAGACAAGACGTGTGGAAACCATAACTAATGGTCTTGTGAACAGATTCCCCAACTGCGTTCTTCAACTCTTCAGGTCTTTTAGTTACTATGGGCCTCTTTGATGCTTTTCTGATCAATCCTTGGTTTGTTAGTTTAGTTTGTGGGTGGGTTTGCTGCTGTGCTATACATTTTTATTCTATTTTTTAAATTCATTTTATATGATGAAATAAATATTTTGTCATGAGATCTTCAAAACAGACATTTTTTTTGATCCTTTGGAGTCCTAGTCATATTGCAAAACCCTGTTTAATGATAATAAAGAGTTAGAGGCCACAGGAAAACATGTCCAGATTATAAATTTGCTTTCCAAGTCACAAAGCCAAAGAAAGTTTCTTGGAGAAGTTGCACTTCACATAAACATATACATTTTCCTGAGAGATTACCTGACATGGAGAACTGCAGTTTTAATGGATTTTCTTCGTGACCTTAACTCTTGGTGTTGCAGGTCTTTTAGGATAAATATGGACATAGAAATTGCATGTTAGAATCTGCACAAAAATTCTAATATCTAACACAGGAACAATTGAGTTTTTTATCTGCTCCACAACCACTTCATCAGTTTGTCTCGCTTCAGTTCATAAATGCTATTTTACGACAGTGGAAAGTTGAACAGTTTGACTACGGCTCTTTTATTGCATCTATTCTGGCTAGTTTACAAGCCATGTGTGAAAGTTTCACTGTGAACTGTTCACACTTTACCATGATGGGTGAAATTAATTGTAAACAAGCCCCTGTGAAAGCAGGGTATGCTTTAAAATCTTTGGAACTTTCTTAGTGGAAAGCAAATAGTATGTTTGACTTTTGTCAGTCCATTGCTTGTTGGCAAAAACCAAAAGGATATGACTGCATTGATTTGTGTTTTCGTAGTTGTTTAGAATACGAAACAACTGCGAATACAATAAAACAAAGTTTGAGACATACAAGATGCCTTCTATACATCATAATTGTGAACATCCACTATTTGTTTATGAAAGAGGAAATGAAAGCAGCATGTTTTCATTAATAAACTGTGCAAGTCTGTATTTCCTCTTAGTGGTGGGATGCCACAAGCCTCCAGTGCCCAAACATGGTTCTACAGAGGGTCTGTTTCTACATTCTGGTTCTCGCATCACTTACCGTTGCGATCCGGGCTTTGAACTGCGGGGGTTTCGTACTGCCATCTGCCTGACCGATGGCACCTGGAGTGCAACAGCACCTGAATGTGGTAAGATAAAATATGGGATTTAGTTTCTTCCAAATAGTAACAGTTGTGGATTTGGGTAGTCAGTGTGGCACTCTCTTGTTTTTGTAAGCTTTTCACACAGCCTGAGGGATGATGTAGATCATGGAAAATAGCTTGATTTTCTTTCCTTGTCTCTAGTGCCAGTGGAAAGAGTCTGTACTTTACCACCCAAGCCAGTAAATGGTGACCATTTCTTGGTGTATGGACCAAATGATGTCCTCATTGCACTCCAGTATATGTGCAACCAGCCCTATGAACTCATTGGCATCTCCCAGAGAACCTGCCTCCCAAACAACACCTGGAGTGGGACTCCTCCTGTTTGCTCTAAAGGTCAGACTATGTTTCCTACAACCTAAAAATAACATAAAAACAATCCGTCTGTGGATCAAATATCCACGTATCCATCAATTTCTTTTATAAAGATATCTTTAAAGAAATAAGTTAAAAAGATGTTCAGCATTAAGACAAAATTCTGATCCAAGCCTGTTTTACAGACCGCTTGTTGAAGTCTAAAAAAGTAATCATACCTTTTACATAACATAATGTAACATGGCATTATGTGTAATTTATTAGCATTTTATGTGACAGAAGTAGTGCATATATGGTTTCCAAAAATGTGCAAAATTAAAAAAAACTGCAGTGCATTTGAATTCAGCAATACTTTGTGCGTCTTTTGCTGCCTTTGCAGGTGTCTGTTTGCTCCAGCTTTGCACATTTCAACACAAAAATATTTGCCAACTCTGCTTTGTAAAATTTCCCAAGCTCAGTAAGATTGGAGAGAGTTTCTGTGAATACAATTTTTCAACTCTTGCAACAATCTGGATTTTGACTTGAACATTCCAAGTCGTTATTCATCTTGAATCTAAACCATTTTGATGGCTGTTTCAGGTTATTTTTCTAATGGAACACAAACCTCACTAATAAATGTTTGTGTTGGCGTTTCTTCAAGAATTGTTCTGCATTTAGATTCATTTCCCCCCATCAATTCATCACCTTCACTAACCCTACTAAAGAAAACTATCCCCAGTATTAAGTCTCCCATCAACACTTTTTGCAGTGAGTGTAGCATCTTAGGGTGATGTAAAGTTTTCTGTCACACCCTAAACAGAACCGCTATATATGTACTTTAAAAGATACGGTCTTTATTTTTTGCTATTTCAGTATTTTTCCAACATGCCAGTCATAGAGGTCATGGGGTAATACTAATAATTGACATGTCGACAGATTTTCCTGTTATGACCGTAAATAGCTTGATCATTTGTTAAAGAAAAAAACATTATATGTCATTCTCGGTCTACTTCACAATTAGGCAGGAGTTCCAGCTGGTCTAGCAGATGACATCCATATAATATATATTTGCCCTTTCTGGTTGCAATGTGGTGATACTTAAAACAGACCTTGAGGGATGTGGGAACTGTTCCAAGTGTCTCTCTTAAGGTCTTGTCATTTTATTTCATCCACAGTGAATAACACTCTAACTGAGTCTGAAAAAGATAAAAACAAAGTGCAAGAGGCAGACACTGGCAAAGGAATAGATATAGAGAGTGAGAAAGAAAACAGTAAAGCTAAAGAGATACCTCAACAAAACACAACAGAAAAAGGAAGTGCTGGCAGGGAAGATATATCCTCGGGGGTAGAGAACGCAACGTCAGTGGACACTGAAGATAAATACACTGAAACAGTCCCAGAAAATTCTGTCGACAAAGGTAAGGATGAAAGTGATTTAGAAGAAACAAATATTGGATCAGAGAGGCCCAGCGAAGACAAAAAAATTGAAGTGGATCCTAAAAGCACAGACAGCAGGCTTAACACAGTTGAGGAAAAAGAACCAGAGGGACCAAAGCCACCGGAGAAAAAGGAAGAAAATTCAGACCCTGAGCCAGAGAAAGGGAAGGCTAACACCACAGAAATAGTGCCAAAAAAAGACAAAGGGCAGGAAGAGAAGGAACGAAAAGAGGAGCAAATTAATGGAAAGAGAGACCGAGATAAATTTGGCCCAAATGACACAAAACTGAAGATGAATGTGTCTGAGGGTGACACCACTGCGGAAACATTTGAGCTGGATTTGACAAAGAACAGCACAAACTCTCAGGACTCAAAGGATGCAAAGAAAGAAAATAACACCACTGGATCTCCAACGACAGTGAGGAAAATTGATCCCTCTCGAATTAATGTGACACAGTACACTTTGTACAGAGCAAATGGGGAAAATGGGAAAACAAAGGAAAAATCTCCTACTACCAAAGACGAAACCGGAAAAGATTCCTTAGAAAAAACTAAGGAGTTGGAAAGAAAGAAGGAAGAAAGAGAAAAAGACAAAGAAGTCAACCAGAGCCAAACAGGCAAGAGTTTTATTTAAAAAGAAAAATACAAATAAAAATGCTCTGAGTTCTTAAACTCATCTACAGTGTGTTCCATTTTTGCAGAAAGGAGGTGTCCTCCTCTTCCTCGCTTGTACAATGGCTTCCACCAAGTGGTGCCAGGGATGGATCTGGAAACTATGGAGTTTATGTGCAACCACTCATATGCTCTCAGCGGCGATAAAAGGCGAACCTGTAAGCCAGATGGTACATGGAGTGGCAAGCAGCCCTTCTGTCTCAGAGGTACTGGTACCTTATGTTTATTTTAGTTTGGTCTAAATGTTTTTCAGATTTTTGCCAAGTGATAAATAAGGGGAATTCTCTCTTTACTCTCCTGATGAATGTAAGAAAGAGGCAACAATCCAAAGCAGACGAAAAGTAATAAATGCTCCAGAACACTCCCATCCTGAAAAGAACAATTCCTATTGTTGCAATTCTCATGTTTTCTATTGGTTGAGAGGTTTTACATACACTTTTAAAGAGCTATTTACCTTCTTAAAACCTGATGCCAATTAAATTTTACTGTTTGTATCGGACGTGCTCTGAAAATATTCTTATCATCATCATCATCATCATCATCATCATCATCATCATTATTATTATTACTATTATTATTATTCACAGCATGTCGAGAACCCAAAGTATCAGAACTGGTCAAGCAAAAAATTTTGCCACCACAGGTACCATCCAGGTATGCTTATTAATGTTTTCGCACAAATATATTGAAGTAAAAGTAATTGAGCTGCCAGAACACTGCTTAAAATTAACTTTCAGATCAGAAAGAAACTCTTTTTTTTTTCAGTACTTGCATGAAGAAGCATGTTTCTTTTTCAAGCGTTTTTTTTTTTTTTTGCCCCATAGGAAGACGATCGTCCACAGGCTCCTTTCCTCTACAGTCAACCAGAAGCCCCAGTCTGTTGGGCCCACTAAAAGTTCCCCAGTGCTTCCTCAGTTATCCCAGGGATTCCATCATCTTTACACCCATATTGAGTATGAGTGTGCTTCTCAGTATTATCATCACTTTGGCAGCGCTCGGCGCACATGCTTAAAGACAGGGAAATGGAGCGGACGCCATGTCTCATGTTCACCAGGTGAGGGCAGCAGGGCTTCACTTATGGTCATGAGGTAGAAGAAGATGCACAGTTCACTACTGGTGCTTTGATATATTTGCAATCATAAAAGGCCATTAGATAATTTCTTGACAGTTTACTATTCATAAATGTTTAGGATTAGGCAATGGCAAAGGACATAAATATTTATTTAAAAATATTAATCAGAAGAGAAAATTAGTCATATGAGTTTATTAAAACAGATCAATTTTAAATCAAAATAATTTTGCTGGTGGCTTAGTTTTTTTTTCTCCCATTCTCATGGTATGCTTGTTTATTAAAGAGAAAATACAGAGCTAACACCTAGGCAGAACTAAACCAAGACATAAATGTAATATTGCCATGTTGGAAAGGCAAGAAAATCCCACAACGTTTGGTTAAAAACCCCGTACCACCTTACAATAATATTCCCATTATGAAGAATTTATAAGTAGTTTGCAATATACTGATTCACACTGAAGGCTTTTCTTACACTGACTTAAAACCAATTATTCACAAGAAACTAGTCCGCTCTTAAACCTCTATTGGGTTAATAGCTGAATAGTTAACCATTCATTAGACATTTATGTAGTAGTGCATTTGCACCATGTATTTTGGCACCAAAATGTTTGTAATTAGTTGCAGAGAGAATGTAACAGTTTGTAACAATGTAACATTGCAAGCAAAATAGAACATGTCAAACCAAATGAACTTTCTGCTACATCATAATGAATGATATAAACAAGAAAATGTCTTTCAAGTGAAGGCTATGCTACTGACTTTTGTAAGGAGAGCATGGAAGCACAGCAGTACATCCTATCAATGAAGAGATGTCATTTATAACACTTTTAAGACATATGGGCGGCTAAAGTGCATCAAGACAGTGCAAATAATTTAATCTTAGCTCTTGATGGACTTTTCTTTGGTGCTGATGCTTCTGGATGAAAATTTTGAAAAGGATTAAGCATCAACTGCCCACCAGATGGCGCCAGCATAGGTTGTTTAATAGAAAATTACAGGGTTGTACAATAATTGTAATGTCTCTTTAGCTACTGGAATGCATTGCATTTTAGACTGGCTTACTTTACACCAGAGACACTGGTCATCAGTTTTATAGTCATAATGGAATAACAAAGGTTTATGAATTACAGTACTCTTGAAGACTGTAGTTATTGGATTTTAGTATGAGATTTGTTCTTACATGCAAACATCTGCTTTGTCATGGCCTCATTCTATCTTACTGTGTCTTTAACCTGAAGACGCTATGGGAGTTATCTAAAGTAGATAATATTTTAAGTTTTCATAACTTCTCAATGAAAGACTGCTGCAGTAAAAGAGATTAAAGTATGCCTTTAGGGGGTTTTTCTGAGAAATGTGAAGCTAACTGACTGCTTGAGATAGACACCAGGCCCAATGCAATGGATGGATGTAAATTCAACTGTTGTAAAAAAAAAAACTAACCACAAGTTGTGGGAAGTTGAAGACAATAATCTAAAAAAAAAATCTAGTTTGATATAATATGTCTATATTAGATTTGTATTGAATGCAGTGCCTGATTTACAGATGGTTTAAACTGGAATGATTTGAGATTAATTATTATGTAGAATGTTCGATGTGTCTTTTGATGATCATAAGGAAGCAACGTTTAGAACATTTTCACAAAGACCCACAAAGCAAGTTTTTTTGTTCTTAAATATGATCACATCTCTTTATAGAACACAGATCTATTTTTTTGCCTTTGTTTTATTTATTTCTACAAGCAGTTCAGTAAAAAAGACTGATAATAAAACTGTAACTGATGTGTAATACTGAATTAAGAAATAAATATAAAGAGACTTTAAAACAATGCTATCTTTTATTTAAAAGGTTTTCATGTAAGCTGTAATTAAATTTTCATTTTATCACTGCTAGAGCATTGCTCTTCTTTTTGTCATGAGCAACAGCAGCATTTTATAAAAATGCACTATTCAAAAATGTAATAAAAAAATAATTATTCATACCTCTAGCTGTTAAGTGGAAGGAAACAAGTATATCATTTTAATTATAATTAAACCTCTGGCTGTATGTTTGGAATCTCTGGCCTTGGAATGCAATGCCAGATAAATCTGTATTTTTCAAAGAAATAATCTCTTTACCCCCTAATAAGTACTATTTATGTTAATACATAAAGTACATAAAGGTGCAAATGCTTGCAATCCTTCAAACTGTTATTCTTATGATTCAGTTATTCTTCATATCTGTTGGTATAGCACATAAAATCCCAACAAAAACCATTGAAATGTGCAGTTTAGCATCAGAAAATTGCACAAGCTTAAGGGGTCTTAATACTATTAAAATACAGTTGTTTATGGAGTGTATTAAATAAATAAGTAATACATTTCAGATAATAAAAAAATAAGTAAAACCAGTACTTAGATGAGCAGGTTAGGACATCTACAGAGGAGAGATGGTGAATACATCGATAGAAGGATGCTGATGCTGGAACTGCCAGGCAGGAGACCTAGAGGAAGACCTCAGGATGAAGTGAAAGAGGACATGAAGTGGTGTGATGAGGAAGAAAGGGTTACTTGGAGACAGATGACTCGCTGTGGCAACCCATAAAGGGAAAAGCTGAAAGAAAAAGAGGTCAAACAAGTAGTTAAGGATTTATCTTATTTTATTTTTCTGTCTTTTAGATGATTAGTCAGACAGGCAAAAAAAAATAATAATATTGCTGGCATTTGACATTGCCAACTATGGCACTAGTTTGCTTTTTGTCTGTCTTCAAAGGAAATAAAATCATTAAAAGTTTGTAAGTTCTTTATTCAGTCTTTATTTAAGTAATTTTTTTTCTGTATCTTCCTGTTTCGCCTTGATAATAGCCTCACCTTTCATTTTGTTTCTTCCTTTTTGGCAGTTTGTGGGAAACATGCAAACTTTGACCCAGAGAGGCCAGAAGAGGCTCACTGGCCCTGGCTGGCGGCCATATACCGCCGCTCCCTCAAGGAGACCGAGACTAAGATGACGAAGGCAAGCAACCAGGACGAAACACTGAAGAAAGATGCTGGAGACAGAAGTAGCAACCTAAATCAGGCCTCTGACTGGCAACTTGTCTGTAGCGGGGCTCTGGTTAACCAAAGGAGTCTGGTAGTTGCAGCTCACTGTGTGACAGAGCTTGGAAAGATGTATCCTGTGGATACAGCCACCATCAAGGTGGTCGTTGGGAAGCACTATCGCAATGACCGCAGGGAAAATAAGGGTCCTCAACACCTCAGGGTAAGCTTCTGGATGTTTTAATTTCCAATTTTGCTGTTCAAGAAATCTAATAAAGTTACAAATCTTGTTCTCTCTTAGGTGAGCTCCATTGCTGTGCATCCAAATTATGATCCTTATATTCTTGACTCTGACATTGCTGTTATCAAGTTATTAGACAAGGCAAGAATTGGAGAAAAAGTCTTGCCGCTCTGCCTGTCAGAGAACGAGGAGGAAGAGGTTACATCAGATCAAGGGCTTGTGACAGGCTGGTCTCCGTTGCAGGATTCTAGTTTGGGCCTCGAGGAAAAGGCAAGGGTTGGGCTGGTTCACCTTGCTGATATAGTCCCATGTGAGCATCAGTATGCTCGTAACGGTGTGCCAGTCAGTGTTACAGACAATATGCTATGTGCAAGCCAAAAACCTGACTATGGTCCATCTAACATATGTCCGTCTGACACTGGGGGCATCCTTGTCCTCCCTGCCAACTCTGGGAACCAGGTCAGCTATAATTCAAAGTACTCTCAGGACAACAAAGGCTTGTGGAGACTTCTGGGACTGGTGAGCTTTGGCTATGATCAGGGGGAATGTGATCCTGAACTCTACACAGTTTACACACGTGTGGCTAACTTTAAAGACTGGATTGAGAGCAACATCAAATAAAGACCTGGCCTCAGAGTATTCATTCTGTCCAATGTCTAATGTAAAAGGGCATTTTCCAAGTTAATGCAGATGCAACACTGGACAATATAATGCTTTAAGTGAATTGGGGTGGTAGCAAACATAGATGTGTTAAGCAGTTACCTCTTCTTCTGAACAGCTCAAAGTTTGAGTGCCTTAGACTAATGTTAAAGACTTGAAAATGACCAGAAAACAATTCAGATGATCATTCTAACTAATAAAGGTTTGGATTGTCATATCTATTAAGTCAGTGTTCTGTATAATAACAGATCTAATGATGCAAAAGATGTATATAATGTATTAAAATACATAATGTAAAATGTTGCGTTTTTTTAATAAAGAAAATAGTGTGTTAAAAGGTATATGTCCTCATTTTTAAATATCATATGTACATGAAACAGTACTTTTTCACATTTTTTTTTACATTGCAACCACAAAACTAAATATATCATCATCAGTTAATAGAACCAAAAGCATTTAAATCGAAGAAAAAAGATAAAGCCAAAATAAAATCACAAGACATTGAACAAAAAACATGTTTGAAAGAACTGAAAAATAGTCTGAAGACTCAAAAACATGATTACAATGTTATAAAGTAGAATTTAGACCCCTCAGTACGGAGGCAACAATATCCAATATGTAACTTCAGAGAAAGCACTTAGGCTTAGAACGGACAAGTAAATAAATAAAATCCTCTGAAACTCATAAAAGATTTACAAAATACAGTATTAGAAATTAGAACACTGTCTTTGATCCAGTGCAGAAATATTTTAGCAAATATTTGCCTATGTCTATCTTAAAGGACGGATTTAACTATGTACTACTATCACTATCAGTAAAAGACACACTGTCTTCTTCCTTTTATAACCAAAGGTTGAGATCACCAAAGTTCAGTGTTTCCCAGAGGATGGTCTCCGTTCACAGATACTTGTAAACTCACAAGGCTTCATTAGTAGACAGAGACAGAAAACACTCAACCATAGTCTGACTGACCTGGTAACGGAGGCGTTGTCTTAGTTTAGAGCAGAGTAGTGGTGAGAAAATGCTGCCATGAGAAAGTGGTTAGCACATTGAGAGGCAGTGGGGAACAATTCTTACCCCTGTATCTCACAAGGGGACTCAGTTAATGTCCGCAGTTTGGTGTCTGCTACCATTTTTACTTTTAGTATTCTGGGATGAAGAAAATGGATCCATCTGTTTTGTGGGTAAATTAGACTCATAATGCTACAAAAATGAATTTATGCATAATTGGGAGTTTTATTCATTTTTTATGGAATCTGAATACTTGCTTTGAAGGTGTAATTTGATTTTAAGCATTAATGTTTCCGATGCAGATTTTCTATACACATAAGATCAAAATAACTAGAGGTTAAAAACATTTTATTGCAATATAATAATCTGAGACTGAAGCAATTTGTGCAATCCATTAGTGAAGAGTTTGGGTGAATCACCCTCCTTCTGTATTGTCTTTAACATTGCTCAGTTCTATAACATTTATAGCCAAAGTTGTTACTGTGAATGGCATAAATGGCCACATGTGACTCTAGGGCTGAAGATTGCAGACAGTGTGATAAAACTTCAAACCTTGAGCAAAACCATAGGCAAAGGAACTCTCTTTAAATATAATACTTAGTTTTCTTACTGTGCAGAGTGCCAGTTTGTCTTAAATTTTCCAAATATACTACCATTCATGCTTTTAAAAAGTTATAAGAGGCACACACACAATTCATATATGTGTGTCATATTTGTTTTTATTAGACTCCGATGCAGACAATGAGTAGACTGGATCAGGAAGGTTAATAGTTATATTGGGGACAAGTGGCATTTCAGGAAAGAGTAGGGTACTAGCAGGGGAGAGGATCAACACAGGGCCTCTCTAGGAGGGAAGGTAGATGATAATTAATATTACTGGAGGTTGGATGAAGATTTACCAGAATAGGTAAGGAGGAAAAGGTTTTTTGTTTGTTTGTTTTTTTTTGTCATAGAAACAATCTAAGTATTGGCATGCAGACTTTTGGAGGAACATCTGAGCAACATCAGAGCAGCCAGACAGAGAACAGAAACCAGGAATCCAGGAGGAGATCTGCATCTGAGAAACTGACAGCAAGGAGGGACAACATGGAAAGTTTTCAGGGTAAATAAGTTCTAACTTCAGATCCGATTATCACTTGAAGTGAGTGACTCATCTGGTGTCTGCCTCGGGGGAAACCACTCCTCTTAAATGGACTGAACTGGTTCTGATTGCTGCCAGATCAGCTCTAATCCTGCCCGGCACAATCTGCGTAGAGACAGGTTAGGAGAAACACACCCACTGCTTTGACACAGTTCAGAGAACCCAACATTGAGTGCTTCCTCCAAAAATGTCAACACATGGTTTCTGAGCTACTACTGTATCAAAACTGCTGATGTTGCAAAGTCAGAGAAGAAATGCAAAGAAATAGTTTTGAGTAAGCAACATGTATAAATGTATGAAATGTATTTAAATAAATTGTTTTGCTCAGCAGGCCAATATTAGGCTCCATATTGAGCTATCTGTGCCATTCATTAGATTGTGGTAAAAATATATATATATATCCTGCTTGAATGTACTTTCACATGTAAATGTATTTACTGACTCGTTGTAACACAACCAATAAAATCACAGGAACTCACAGGGGTAGTCTGAGATTTTGAACTTTAACAGAAAGGCTCTGAGTCCACACAGGAAAGATTGGTGATCAGTATGACTCTACAAATATGCTGCTCTAAAATGACAGATGATGTATTTGTGGCTGCAATGTTACCTATTGAGAAATGTCACATTCTTCTCAGTGTCTTGTGAGTCAAACGCTTGTGTCATTTCTGACAGTTATCAGAAAAGGGTGCTAGATTTGTCAATAAATGTTTAGTCTCATTATCTATTTAGTGAATGTTAATAACCACTATAATTATTTGTAATGTAGAATAGACCTATTAACATTTGAACAAATGTTTAAAACAAGAGCAAAATGTATTCAGGTTTTTAATTGTATATATTTTAAAATAAATCTTTAGATCAATTAACTGATGAAATGATGTCATATCCCATCAGTTCCAAATTGGAAAAAAAAAAAAAAAAAAAAAATATATATATATATATTTTTTTTTTTTATCCCAGATATATATATCTGGGATTTGAAAGTATTCTTCCATACACAAATCACATCAGAATCTCTGTATTAAAAATAAAATACAAATAAAAAAAAAGTAAATTAACAGAAACAAAAGAAAAAGTATCATGTTGTGTCATAATAAAAACCCACCTGTAAAACCCTGAGATGATGTGTGACATGCAGCACCTTATGAAACTCTAACTTAATTTCTCATATGTATTTATCTCTAATCTGAGTGCAGTATTAGCAGGAAATTGAGTTTTTCAAATTACATGACACACATAATTCACTGCTCTCCGTCTATCACTGTTCTGAGTTAATATATCAAGAGAAGGGAATGTCAAACTGTGACAAAGAGATTTTATTTTTTAGGTAAGAAACAAAGCTGAATAATAGCTTATATTGCCAATATTTATCTGCCCTTCTTTCAGAGATGTCGGACAACAGTTGCTAATTTATGCATGACCTTCCATTGCTGAAAATAGTAAGTTGATTTTACTCTCCTTTGTTGATGTAGCACAATGCTCTCTGTTGGAAAATCCTCATTACCTCAGAAGATTTTAGTGTGTCCTGGTGAATCATCAAATGATTAATTCCTGATGACTACTTTTCCCGTTGAACCAATGCAATGATCTCAATCAACTCAAAATGTTAACATTAAGCAGAAAATGAGAAACTGGGAATATACTGAATGAAATCTGAGCACATTAGACAACAACACATGTGCTGTTGTCTAATGTGCAAATGTGCTCAAATTTCATTAAGTTAAATCAAAACATAATTTTTAATAATTTATCCACTTTCTAGGAGAAAGTGTACATAACCAATTCAAAATGAGCAAAAAAATGTTAACACCTTTAATGTTTAGTATTCAGTATAACCACCGTTCTTTTGAACTACTTGATGCAGTTGATTAAAGGAGTAGGTGAGATTAACTTGCAGGAATGTGGTCTAACGTAACATGAAAAAAGAACATTAGCAAAGGACAAATAGATGAAGGCTATAAATTACTGCTATAAATTCATAAATCAAGATCAAAGTTTAATGTTCGTGTGCTTTGTATAGTAGTGATAAATGAAGTGATGTCTGGAGACTATTTTAAGCAAACCGTACAGGAAACTCTCCATCAACACGTTTCTTTGATGATGTCTTTTCCTCAGCCTTTCTTGGACTTTTTAATCATGCGTCACACATGCTCATGCTGTTCCTGCCAGCACACCTGGTCAGTCAGAAACCAAAGGTTCTCTGCTCACTCCTCTAGTAAAACCTGGAACTGCTTACACCAAAGGCAGAAGTCACAGTTTATTAACATAGCACAATTACAAGAACCTCACCTGACCAAAGCGCTTCACAACGTGATCAAAATAGTGTTTCCTGTTTTGATCATGTATCTTAAAATGTACACAATTTTAAGGAGCTAAGGGAAGAAATAAAAATAAGCGACTTCATATTATATCGGTTCACTCAGATTGACAATTACATTCTACACTTTCTTCTTGTTGTCTGGTGGCAAAGCCGCAAGTACCAGTGAGACGCTAATTGCTGCAGCCCACATGAAGCCCTTTTTCCTAGTCAAGTGTTGTTTTGATTCATACGGAAAGGCCTCTGCAACTGATAGAACTGTTGGGTGTTATTGAAGACAAAAACACTGGGAAAATGGCCATGTTAGAGTGTTGAATGATGTTCTTCTGCAGAAAGTGCAGTGTATTATGAACAAGTTAGGGAAACATACGACAGGTATTTGTGTTATATATAGCTTTATTACTTTGAATAAATGTAATAATTAGCTTATCTGTATCAAAATTTACTGAGCTGTGATCTCAGTTTTGGTTGGGAATTATAATTTCACAAAATGAAACTAAGAGAAATTACCTTTACCAAATTACATTTGGCTATAATTAGTTGCAAACATGCGAATGTGATTTAGCATGCTAAATATTCGCTGCAATATAATTTTGTGGTCAGCGTATAACAATTGTCCAAAAAAAAAAGCAATAAAGTTTTATTGCAGTGTTGATAAACTAACAATTTAAAAGTGACAGAATAAAGACAAAGCGAGACATTAAATGTATTTTTTTGTTCATATCAATCACATATTTACACATAAAAATCTAATCTGGCATTTTTGAGAAGGTGTAAGTATAAACTCATATATCCTGTTATGCAATTACATAACTCAATTTAACAACTATACTTCTTTATATATATACATATATATAAATATATGTTATCTCATATTTCTATCTAACTGGAACAGGAAGTCATAGATTACTGACCCAGTCATTATGCGTTTTGAAAAATAAGTTATATATTAAAGAAATATTCGGTCAGATTTCTTTTACAAGAATGATTAGGGTAGCCATTACCATATAAATGTACTCAACTTAAAGACTATTTAGGATATTTTAAAAAAATATCTTGGTCATACATAGTGCAAGATAAGAGTAATGTATTTAATGACTCTTTAAACATGAGGATTTGCCTATATTTGTGGAGCATGCTGTAAATTAATGGGTTGACCATTGGGACATGGTGTACTTTGCTTATTTTAACAGACTACACAAACAAACTCTAGATTTTCTGACACACGTGTGAACAGAACAGGTCTAAAATATTTATGTCTGTCAAAAAAAAATGCACACAAAGACAAAGAACAGCACTTTCCCTAAAATGTTAAAGCTAAGCTTTAGGCAATTAGGATTCAGTGTGTGATCAGTTCTGATCACAGACTCTCTGTACTCCATGTGCTTCCCGTCCTGAACAGGTTTCGCATGAACTTTAACACTAAATGGTGTTTGCGTGAGGGTAATAAAAAGAGATAGAAGAATAAAGAGACAGAGGAAGAGGGAATGTAAGGGTGTAGGCTGCATCTTCGACCAACGGGAGTTGGCATTCCCATGCAGAAGAGACAAAGAAGGAGGGGGGAGGAGGGACGAGGAGGAGGTAGACGGTGGGGAGTAAAGCGTCGAAGAGCGAGGTAAGGCAGAGCTCATTCAGTGGGAGCGTTGAGCTGCAGGAGCTGCTCGGATTTTACTGGCAGAAAAAAAAGAAGCCCCTCTGGTGTGAAGAGCGCTACTGTCCCGCACCGCTGTGCGCTCTCCAGTCTGAAGCGGATGCGCTTGTAGAGCCTGCACACCAAAAAAAAAAAAAAAAAAAAGAGAGAGAGAGAGAGAAAACTTTCCCATTGTGGTTCCCAGCAAAGGTAAGATGCTTTTGTTTTTTTCATTTTATCATGCAAACGAGAGAACGCTTTTTACTGTAGATTATCGGGAAAACAATTTTTTAAAATCATGATTTAAGTTGTTTTACGGTTAAATACCAGAAGTAAAATTTTAGCCATTTATTCAGGTGCATATGGGTAGCATTACTGAAGTTAATATGTTCATTCTGAAATGAACATGGGATTGGAATGCTACATTGACAATTGACTATAGACACAATAAATAAATAGAAACATATTGCAAAAAAAAAAGTTGTACAGCGCAGACTACCAATGTTTTAATAACCATAATAAGTCATATAAAGAAGTGCAAGTATTTCTGTAATAATTTTGAAACTCCAAGAAGAGGTACATGCCAAAGTTTAAGCAATCTATGAAAGAATCAAGTTATGTGTTTTAAAAAAGCACAAAATGTGCATTCCGGTTAAGACTGCAGCCTTTGGCCAACATTAATTGCAACAGCTAGAGATGCAAAAGCTTGTCTTTGGGTAATTTTGTGGCTTTTGCTTCTTTAATCATGGTAAAATGTAGTACTTAAATAAGCATTTGCTTCAACAAAAATGTAAGTAGGCTATATTTTTAATTGAATTATCTGTCAACAAGTTGCTTCGAGCTAAATTTGGAATTGATAGTGTTTACATTTTGGCCACTTGCTTAACCGATATTTGAAAGACCATAGAATCAGGTGGACTTTAATGATTTAATAATCTAAATGTGTGAATCATAATGCAAATCTAAAACATTATATTTTGAAAAAGGGTTTTCAATATGCATTTTCTCCTGTACTGTATTTCTAATGCCACTGGAAATGAATACAACTTCCTGCTTTTGCAAATTAATGGCATGATGTAAAGGAATTCCCTTTTTCTGTTGCCCTACATATTTACATCTGAGAAAACCAAATTTTACAAACATCGCTTCTTTTTGTGCCGTGGTTGCGCCACCTATCTCCCTAGCCAATTATCACAGTCCTTTTTCTCTTTCATATTAAAACGCATGCATGCTCAATAAAACGCACTCACGGAAACAGGCACTTTTTCAAAGGTACCATCAATGTCACCATGGAAACCAAGTCTCTTGGCACCTCGAGTTGATTGCCTTCTGCATCTTGGCTTGTCTGGAAAGCATTTCTGGGCAGGCGCTTGCAGACGCTCCTGTGAACTGTGAATCTCGGATAAATGATGGTTTTCAGTGTACATGTTCCTCTGGTGTTGCAGGCTTCAAAATGCGGTTTGTGTCGCTATTGTCAAGGGAAAACCCTGGCCTTTGAGGGGGATTCTGAACAGCAGTGTCCGTTCAGCTAACACATTTCTTTCCAGAGGCTGCTATATGTGTTGCATTTCTAACCTACATGAATGAACACAGCAGACATTCAAGGCAAGCTCAGACAGACTGCAAAGCACGAGTCACTTAACAGTAAGCAAGTTCTGACACATGCAAGCATATGTGTTCATTATATGAACAGTAGCTACAGACATTGACAGCAATCCTATCGAGTATGTCTTGCATATTTTCAATATTCATTTGCAGCAGAGTCAGGCCCAAAATTGTAGGAGGTCCAAAGGAGTGGCTCGAGCCCAACAAGCCACCAAACTGCCTTTTTCCCTCCAGCATTTTACGCAACGTCTTAACTACTGAGCCAACAATGAGTTCAAATGATTATATTCAATGCCTTATGCTTGATAGTTACATCTTTTACTTCATACTAATTACCTCTTCAGATAAAGTGCTCATTTATATTACGTTTTTTCAAATGTGATTGTAATGGCAGTCAAATCAGATGAATGTTGTAAACACGGCTGTGAAAGAAAGATTGCTACAGGGTAATTTATTAGAATCTGTTGCAGCATGCAACACGTTCCCCCAGCTCAGACACAAATAGCAGAAATAATCAAATTAACCGTATGACCCTTTAAGTAATTTTTTTACCTGTGGGGCTTTTCCCTGTGTGTTCATTAACATGTACTTTAAGAGTGTTACTCTACAGTCACCAGGGGGGATGCACATCATACCGGTCAAGATTTGCCCAGAAACAAAACGATTGATGAACTTAAGTAGATCAGAGCAAATTATTTTGTGGGAGACTGAAAATGCAATTTCTTTTTTCTGTTTTGTGCTGCAAGTAATTTTGTCCAAGTATACTGGCTACAACATTGTTAGGGAATACATTTGGGACGAAAGCAAATACATGTCAGAGCCACATGCCAACACATGCAGGGCCCTGAAGCATTGTTGACATTGTTCTCCATCAGTCATTTTGTGCCACAACCGGTATTTCTGTTGTTGTGGCGTTTCAAAAATGTTAGAAAACAACTGCTGCAGAAAGTTTGCATGAAATGATAAAAAAACAGGTTAAAAGAATGCATTCTCTTGTTCTTTGTTTTATACATTGCTCCTTCAGTACAGTGTTGTTCCTTCAAAAAAATTCAATCCAAAAATAATGTGGAAACACTTCTAAAGTGAGATTATACCAGTGGCAGACGTGTGTGTGAGAGTGTGAGAAAATCAGTGCGTGGGAGGGATAAATTAAAAGATTAAAATATGGAAAAGAAAAAAAAACAAAACCATAAAATTGTTTCATTAGTCTTGTGCATATAAATCACAGAGTAGTAAAATAAGTGATTGAGGAAAAAAGGGTGGGATCTGTTCTTCTTGAGGCACTTTGTGTGACTAAATTATCCTGCCTTTGGGCAAATAGCCAGAAGATGGAACATATGTTACCTGCCAGTAAGTGCAGTCAAAGCTCTCCTCTCACTGGTGGGAGGGAGATAGATGGTAGGTACTGGGAGAGAAAAGGACAGTAGAAGTAGGATAAAAGAGGTGAGAATCCAGGTGAAATAGACAACAGACCCAGCAGGGACACAGTCTCGGAGACGTGTGAGTTTGGGCAAGTATACGGATGTGCATGGCCATTCATGGGACTTCACTGTGGTCTTGTTGGCAGTCTTTTGCATCCAGTGTTTGAGTAATCCTCCTGGGAACACACAGAAGCTGCCAAAGTACCATCCAGCTCCTCTGTTCACTCTTTACTTGCTCGTCTATCTCTGTCTCTCTTTTTTTTTTTTTTGCTTTCTCAGTATCCTATCATTTAATTCCTTTCTAATTACCTTACTATCATTCAGTTTCACTTGTCTTTTTCCCCTCATCACTGTATTCTGGTTGTGCATCTTCCCAGCGATTCACACTCATGGTCCTGCCTATAGAATCAGCATATCGTTTCTCAGAGAATTTGAACAGAGTGAGGCCATTCCCATGGACTGACCAAACAAAGAGCCTGCTTCCCGTCACTTCTGTATGACTGCACAGGAACAGACACATAAGCATTCACCAGTGGGGCTGCTGCTGGGCGGCAAAACGATAGATCTCAGCTGGCTGTGGTTGAAGCGCCTCTTCAGTTTTGCTATGAGACAGCAGCATACACCGTGTTCCAAATTATTATGCAAGTGATATTTTCTCAGATTTTCTTAAATAGTCAATGCTCAGTCAGTATAAGTTTCAAGTCATGACAGGATAAATCAAATTTTACTGAACAAAGCTCTCCATGAGGACAGTATTTTTTTCAAAAATAAAAAACTCAAAATGCACTGTTCCACATTATTATGCACAGCAGATTTTCTAAACCTTTTATGGATTATAAAGAACCGCAAACGGTCATTCTTTGAATGTGCAGAATTAAGTGATCACATGAACTAAAATCAAAAGCTGCTTTAATAAAAAACATCTTAACAGACCGAGTTACGGTACATGTTAACATAGAACCCCTAATTTGATATCACCTGCACAATTCTTGCATCCATTGAACTTGTGAGTTTGTGGAAAGTTTCTGCTCGAATTTCTTTGCAGGATGTCAGAATA
>CAEFZY010061371.1:0-21947 GCA_903066815.1 Brachyrhaphis roseni
GGTGAATATAATAACTAAGTAACTCTGAGTTCGTTAGAACGGTTATTTCCTCAGTCCATGAACTTTCTGTTCTCCGGCCGTAAGTGCAATAAAGATGATTTTGCTCCCTGACTTTTGTCTGGACCTCAGTCTCTAAATTGTGCACTTCACAATGTCCTTATGATTTGTAAAATAAGGTTTTATTTCTCAGAAACATGATATAGTGCTACTGCTCACAAAAAAGAGACTGAGATAGACTGAACATTTTTACGATTTCAGAACAATAAATTACAGAACTTTTGTTTCTCAAGGACCCTCATCTCCAACTCACATGAAGCAGCAGGTGATTGAGTTAATTAAAAATCCTTCTCCTGCTTGAACATTTGATGAACTCTAAATTTCAACCTTATAAGTCATTGTACTCAAAAAATTTAAAACACAAACCGACTCCCTGCTCTGCACTTACAACACACGCCCTTGGAACTTTTCCACCTTTGTCAGTTTACTACAACCCAAAACTTTAAAGTATTTAGGTGGCTTTCATGGTACATCTATTACATTTGCCTTAGCCTATCCTTAGATAGGCCTTCATTTAAACTCTACTGTAGATCTTAAAGGCATACTGTTGTGTACATGAAAACACGGGTCTGTTTTCTTGGAAGTTCACCTACAGAGGGAAAGCAAACAGACTGGCAAATCAAAGAGAAAAAGCATGCCAAAGAAAGGAAGTGACATATAATTGACCATGGATAAATGTGATATGAAACGTCAGAATTATTTCAGTGCCTTGCTTGGGGCTGTGTGACAACATCAGCATTCATATTCTCTCCCTCTTTGTGCTTTTCTGAAACACGGAATTTTGTCACATAAATGGGCTATGTCCTCAACCATTACATTACAGACTAGGTAGTGTTTTTATGGCTTTTGTCCTGTTAGAAGGTGAACCACAACCCCATTTTCTAGGTTGTTACAGCTTCTCTCCATCGCCTTAAGCACTGGGTGTCTGTGTGCCACATGTGGAATTTTGCTTGCAGGACAAAACGTTTTGTTCTCCTCTTATTTAACCAGAGGGCCCCGTCATGACTTGTGGCAACCAAGCTTATGTCTTTCTTTCAACAAAAGCCAGATTTATGAGTGCACAAATATTGTCTGACCTGTCACCAGACTGTCCCACCTGACCAGTGACTGTCTACTGCAGATGTCTGGAAATTGGCTTATTTGCTGTTTTAGGAGGATGGTCTTGTCTAACTAGACTTTCAGTTGTGTCATGCTTTTGCTTTTTATTTTTAGATGATTGATAGAACAGTTCTCTGTGAGATGTTTAATGCATCTGCAGTATTGTTTTGCTGTGGAAACTTTAAAAGTTTCCACAGCTTTATCTCTGCCCTGTCTGCTTTGCTCCTTGCTCTTTATGATGCTGTTTGTTCACTAATATGTTAACAAACCACTAAGGCACTCACAGAGCAGCAAAGTTTATCCTGAGATTAAATTCCTCGCATGTGGGTACTCTTTGTTAATTGGGTAACTTCTACAGCCAAATAAATGCGCTGGATTTTATTCAGAGGTATCACAATAAATGGAAATGAAATCATGTTTCTTCCTTTCCTCAATCAGGCACTATTGCATGTTTTCTGGTCACATAAAATTCCAATAAAATGCATTTAAAGTTTGTGCTTGTTACATAAAAAATGTGGGCAAGTCAGTTAAATCTTAATGACAAGACCATAAGACTCTGGCTCAGTGGGAAAAGTAATAGTTGTCTTGCAATCGGGAAGTTCCTCTCACATGTTTAATTTCAAGGCATCTAGGGCCAAGTTGCCTATTGGTCTGTTCACTTATGAAGGAGTGTGGCAGGGTTAATGTGGCTCTGGGGTAAAATATGAGACAAACAACTAAGTTCAGTCCATTTAGCCTCCAATCCTCCCTTATTGTTTTAGAATTCCAGGCTTGCCTCACAAAACTTAAAAAAGGGCTATTTTAATTGGGATTTATGCAGAAGCCTCATACTGTAACATCAGATTAAATATGTCTGTTGTCTTCAATAGCAGTTGGAGACATGAACCTGATGGAGCCTAAGGCCGTTTGGTGCATTGCACTGCAAATCTGCTCCTTGTATAATAGCACTCCCAGAGTGCTCCAGGCTGGTAATTAAGATGGAAAACTAAATATCTATTAACCTCATTGTTTTTACTGTTACTTGCTAATATTAGAGTGTTTAATTAGACTTCCCGGGGCATTTTCTTGGCCTAATTATGTCTGTTCCACAGAAAGTGATACAGCACTTTTGTGCAGAGACTCATGCATATGCAGGTTTTTAGGACACCACGTAACGTCTTCATGGCTAAAACTAAAAACAGGAAACGTCACTTTCTTTTCATTTTTAATTGTTGCTCTTACACAAGCATTACCTATGGAAATCCCACTGCATTCTTCTTCATCCAGGTAATTGGACAGCAGCGCTCCTTCAGTTGTGGAATGGCACATAACCTTGTGGCACTCACAAACTGCCTAGCAAATGAGGTAGAACTGATGTTTTCTTTGAACCTGTCTGGTTGCTTAACACTTGTTGCCGACGCTTTTTATTGTTTTGCAGTCGAGACACATCAGGGCCTTCAAAGGCATTCCGCGAACACAGACAAATACAAATTATGAGAAATGCGAGAACGATGGAGAAGCAAGGTGTCTGAAGAGTGGATGAAAGCAGAGTATAGAGAAGCGGAAGGAGTGAGGAGTATTGCTCCCATAATGTATTGGTTTGCCGCATCCCCCATGGTGCAGCTGTTTGTAATGTGTCAGAATCCCAGCACTGGGGAAGTGAGGAGGAGCGAGCAATGCTAACTAGTCCTTGCAGTGTTGACATTTATTAGCACAGAATAAATGATGCTTAATATACCACACAAGATCTAAACATATACACAAACAGACGAGCGGCAATGCAAGATAAGATTTCAAGACACAGTGGGTAGAGGGGTCTGCAGGTGGCTGCCATGGATACAGTCCCTGTCAGCAGTTAGTCATCAGCATGAATGTCGTTAGAATTTGTGGCTTTCAATCATGGATTTGAGACAATGAATTTAAAAAAACCAAGAATTCGATGTATAGCTTTGAACTTAATGCCCACAAAAGAATGCTTGAGTGGTTGCAGTCAGAATCATTCCAAGTGTTTAATGTTAACATCTTTTATCCAAATATTTACAGTCTTGATATTTTGGGGTAAAGTTAAAGAATTCGGAGACAATCCTCATTTAATATTCAACTTACTTCGGGCAGAGCACCAATGCCAGTAAAACTGACTCTTACCATGATTCTGCCATCACCATAAGTGCAACATAATAGTCTGATGTTGGGTATGAAAGCTCTACCATGAATGCTCCAAACATTATTTGGTTACTATGACCAAATGGCTCAGTCCTTGTCTGCTCTAGCTTAAAAAAAGTGATCCTACATAGGTGCACATCCCTTTGACTTACTGTAAGTATGTTATGCTTTAACTGCGCACTATTTTATGTCACAGTCTTGTCCTTATTGTACAATAGTCATTGTTTCTTAATTTTATTTTTAATGCATTTTTGACACTTTCTAGTGTTATAAAAGATAATACAAATAACTTTTTTTTGTTATGGGGCTACACTTTTAAATATTAAGAAATTCATCTGAAGAAATTGTATTTAAAATGTAGCATAGCTTTGTAACCCAATACACTTGACAAGCTCAGGCAAAACTTTAAAACAAGCAAGTTCATTTGAAGACAATTTTGTATCATGTCGTTTTTTTTGTCTGCAAGGCAAACCTTTCTATGACTAAATCATTATGAATTAACGTTACTATTTCATACTTTCTTTCATACATAATGCGTTTAATGATGCTCAATTAATCAAACAAAATAACTTTTGACTTATTTTGATCAATCGGTTTACACTGGAGAAGAACCTTAATGAAGACAACACTTGTGTTTCTTTTCTCCAGTGCCTATTATAGTCATACTTAAGTATCTCGGTGTATAATCACATCTAAAAAAAAAAAAAAACATTAGTAGGTAATTCCTTTACTCCTCTGTGTCAACAAGGCTGTAGGCAATTTATGGGCAATCACCTGTGAGTTCACTTTGATGAGCTGGAGAGAAATCCGCCAACCCAGGGAACATGTGTTTAGGTTGTGTGTTTATTAGAGAACATTCTGAGTGGATTCTTACTCATCCATGATTGTGCACTGTGTGTTTTTTGTAAAGCCTTTTTTTTAACAGTAACCCCTCTTATAAGCCTGGATGAGAAGCTTGGCTTTCTGTCTGTTTGGCAGGATGGTGTTCAGACTCTCCATGAGCACTGGGGCGACAGTGCTTTGGGATGTGTTCTGGGTGTTAATGACCTTAAAAAAAAGAGAGAACTCTCAGTGGTTGCACTTGTGAATGTACTAGAGCATAAGCACCAGTTGACGGCAGACGAAAATGTCAGTCGTCTTATCAGTTTGAATGGCAACTAAATTGGGGCTCCAGCAATCCAACATGCAATCTAACAGCTTACTTAGTACTTGTGTTTATATGCTGTCATAAATGGTCCCTATCCTCAGATCCTCTTTGAGCACATTATCAAAGAAGGCAAAACAACCTATCAGTGCTCCATAGCTGTTGCATCAGGCCCAAATAACACACAAAATGAACAAAACAACTTAAACCAAACAGTTATCTTAGAGTATACATGTTGGTTTTTATCCATCTAGTTTTTTGGACATCCACCTCCAAGTCAAAGCTGTCATTTAGCTGCAAATTGATATTCTGTTGACTTAATGTGACAGGTCAACCATGTTTGTTATTGCCTTTTTCAGTGCTTCATTACCATCACCAGTAACTAAACAAGTTAAATCCATTATGGTCTTGAAAACACATCAAAACCTACACACTCTACTAGCTCTTCAGCAAAATGTAGGAACATTTGACTTTTGGATGAAAATTGTGGAAAATGTAAAAAGTTCATACTACAATGATATATCATTAAAGTATATCATGTATTAAATCAATAACCAGCAACACTACATCACAACAAAAAATATTAAGGTCTCAATAAGTCCTGACACTCTAAGATCAGTGGCCACTTAGAGTTGGACATGTTTGAGTGTTTGAAGCCTCGCAAAGGCAAGGTCCTGATGATCAGTTGTCAGGTTTCGATTTAAACTCATGATGTCAAAATGTGAACTGGATGAGTTCTGACTGAACCAGGAAGTGCATTGATTGGTTCATGGATCAAACACCAATTGTGAATTTTGCTGTTGCTGAGCACCCTGTTAGAGAGCAGCACGTTGTGCGAAAAGTAATAAAAACATGAAAAGGTGGACAAGTGCATTCAAAAGTTTAGAGAATGTCACATTAATGTCACCTGTAAAGGTTATAGAGCATTATGGGTTTGACATGAAGTTTCATCCAGAAGTCAAATATAACTAACTTTTTGTGAGGAATATGGAACAAAGCAAAAGTAAATAAATAAACAAATTGTGCATTGAGGGGGTTTTCTGGTATTGCTTGGAATAAACCTGCTCACTTGTGTTGTGCTGTGTATGCAATGATACAATATGTAGCTGAAAACTCTGCTTTGAGTCTAAAATTCCTTGCAGGTCAGGTATTGTGTTCAACTTTGAAAGGAAAACCCATTCCAAGAGCTCTTCTGAATCATGACTGCATAGAATAAGACAACTAAATAATTTAACTATCTATCCTGTCTGTTCAGTTTGTCTTTAGAAAAAGTGTCAGGTTTGAACTTAGGAACTAAGTTTAGGTTTTAAAGTTATGAATTTTGGAGTTAACATGTAGCATGAAATTATAATTTGAAAACTGCCTGTCCTAGTTTGTCTGGTTATTTCTGTCACATGTGTGTCTGATGATCTGAAATGTCTTTGTGTGACAGAAGTCTTCAGGATATAAACATGTTTTATCAGCTCTGTATGTATCATTCTTATCCTATAAGTCTCTTCTGTTTCCCTGCACAGTTGGTGAAGGTAAAATTGCCACATCTGCCTAACCAGTGGAGCAGCAGTGGGGGTTAGAAAGGTCTTCTCATTGTCGAAGAGCTAAAGATTCTCTACATAATTAATGATCCATTTCAAAAAGTGAAGACCTCTAAAGGGGTCCTTTAAGGTTGAAGAATAAATCTGATAACAGTATTATCCACCTCAACTGAGCCAAATTTTAATATTTAAATAGTCGCTATGAACCTCAGTGG
Organism: Brachyrhaphis roseni; assembly: GCA_903066815.1. Lineage (NCBI taxonomy): Eukaryota > Metazoa > Chordata > Actinopteri > Cyprinodontiformes > Poeciliidae > Brachyrhaphis > Brachyrhaphis roseni. The sequence continues at coordinate 6,189 of CAEFZY010061371.1, forward strand.
CTTTTTCTGCAGAGGATGAAAGGCAGCTATCCTAATTCCAGATACAAACCGAACTGTCACTGTAGAGGAAGCCAAGCAGAACCTCTGCTCCTCGCTTATTCCTCCTGCCTTCAAAGACACTGCACTGGGGCACCTTACAGTTTAAGTGCCTTGGGTTCGGTTTTCATCCCATTCTTAATATATGCAACCAGACTTTAGCACTATGCAAAATGCACATTTCCATGAAAAATAAATGTATTGTTTCCATGCTTACTGAATTATTACAAACATGCTGATATTAAAAAGCAAACTCATCTTAATTTACTTGCAGCGTTTTTAGACACAATTTAGAATCATCTTGCATCTGTAGCAAGTTTTTGGTTGCATCTAACATAATAATGGTTTGATCAATTAATTAACCATTTAGCATTTAGTCATAGCATCCTTGTCAGAATTTATCCAGTGCCATTACCCACTTTAAGGTACATTTTGTTAAAATGGTAAAATAAAGATTCATTTTTGCTAAAAAAAAAAAAAAAAACTTCCTAAATACAAACAAAAGACTGGAACAACTGTGCAGCTGTAGTGTCAGTGAAGCTTTTCAATTGATTTCAGATGCAACCTTAGTGAAGTCTGTGCTAGATTCTTTCTCTTGACATTCTCTCACCTGTTCCAAATGATGAATTCTGGATGACTCCAGCGCCTCGGTGAAACTTGTAGGCAGAACCATGTTTGAGAAAGCGGATGGATCTTTAGGGCCGACTTAAGATGGGAAGGGGGGCAAGCTGGGAGGTAAAGAGGATATGAAATAAAAATATAGTAGCACGAGGCTTACTTCAGGCTGATGGACAGATAGTGAGGCTCTTTCTTAGGAATAGCAATGAAAACTGTGGCCTCTATTTTTGATGGAGACCTGAAATGAAATTTGTTGGAGCTGCTAGATTCAATTGAACATTGCATTGCTGAGGTGGATCACAAGGCCACTTTGGGAGGCTGGGAGCCTCCCAAGGATCAGCTCATACACAGAGAAACAAAACTCAGAAAGATTCTATTAATTTATCTGAAAACAATAAATAACCATCACAGCAGATATAAACACATGTAAAGTAAATAACAAAATGATTTGTACTGCTTAAAATTTTTCATATTTTATTACTTTAAAAATTTATTAAGTTTTTTAGGATTTTTATGTGATAGTCCAGCAGAATGCAGAGCATGATTATTTAGGGGAAGGAAAATTACTCAGTTTAACAATATGTTCGGCAAATAAAAATATGGAGGTTGTTGTGAATATTTTCTTAGACTAGCATGTGAGACCACTTGCTGCTTTCTTTGAAGTATTGAATGTACATGACTAAATATTGTCCTGTAATCAGATTCCTCCACATGAGCTGTGGAACTTTTTAGCTTCTTAAGAATAACTTTCAGTTTCTTTGGCTGTTTTGATGGTTATTTTATTTATGCCTAGACCCTCACTAAAGGCCATACTTTTTAGATTCACTGCTGTGCCATGCTTTTCTCACTGCTTTTCTTGTTGAAATGATGGATTGAACGGTCCTCAATAAGATGATTAAATCGTGTTTCATTATTTTTAAACAAAACCCTGTTTTAAAGTTTTCCAGTCACTTTGTCACTGACCTGCTTGCTGTGTCGTTTGGTCTTTATGGTGCCGTTTGCTCACTAATTTTTTCAAATATTTCTCCTAGATTTCTAGTGAACAGCTGTTTACTAATTAGGTGACTTATGATCGCAATTGGTTGCACTGGGTTTTACCTGAAGTGTCAGGGGAAATGGACAGAAAACATTCCAGATTTTCATTTACTGTCACCAAAATCTGGCAGTTTTGATAATGGTCAGATGAATTTTAAAATGTATAGTTTCAAAAAACGAAACCTTCTCTGCATGTTTTGTAAATTTTTCTAGCATACTAGATAAATGGATTTTAGAAATTGTAGGTCTAGATTTTTTTTTTGTAAGTGTTGTTTTCCCAGTTGCATCAGGACAGATTAAGGTCTTTTCAGAAATGATCCCATATGTTTTATAATCTTTTCTGCAAGATGTTTCTTTTATTGTTCACAGGTGAACCATAAAATTTCACACATGTTATAAGATGAGGATCAGTTCAGGTTTCAATAAATTATCCTGGAGCCACTTCTGTGATTTCTTGCCAGCTTGCTTGAGGCTTTTATCCTACCACCCTCTAAACTGCTGGGAGCTGCACACAATATATTCAGCTGAAATCGTTCAAAAAATTTCTTCATCCATATTTTAGAGTTTAGATCCTTGTCACAGAGGACTCTCCCACTGAAGACCTGCTGATGCCAACATGTTTGTTTGTTGTTGGGTTTTTTACCCTTTGGGCAGTAGTAATGAGGTGGTTCTCAGGTTTGGTGCTTTTTCTCAAAACACCTTGTTGGGTTTTGTTGGGAAAAGCAAATGAATGTGTTCCGAATGATCAGAAGATTTTGCTTTCATTAAAGTCTTCTGGTTATACAAATACCTAATGGCAATGTCTCAGTAGGGTGGGATGCCATACATTAGAATAATCTTCATAGTCATTTTTACAAGAAAAAAAGTTTAGCAGCTCTCTGCATTGCAGCATTCATTAAAAAGATGCACAATATACACAATTGCATTTCCCATTAGATAATTAAGTTCCTATTAAGAAGAATTCACAAAAAAGTACACAGCGAATGTGAGCAGCATACTGTCAGCCTAAATAATATGCAAAAGATGTTTGCATATAATGTTTTGCTAAATCAATGTAAGGAAGAAAACTTCAAGAATTAAATTGTTTGGCCACAGTGGTGGCCAAACACCACTGTGTTTTTAGTGCGCAATTGAAGTCTTCAATTGCGCACTAAAAAAAGAGAATCATTCGACCTCAAGAACACAATCTCCACAGTCAAACATGGCGGTAAAGATAAAATTCTTCAGGGGAGTTTCTCAGCCAGTATGACAGGCAACTGGTCAAAGAAAACACCAACATGAAAAGGGAAGACTACATCGATGCTCTCAACAAAAATATCAGGCAGCCTACAGAAAACTTGATTTGTGCAACACTGGAGTTTTTAAAATGACAACGACCCAAAACACACCGCTAAAGTTGTAATGACATGGCTATCCCAAAAATGTCTTGGAGTGGCCCAAACAGAGTCCTGATTTGGATCTCATAGAGAATCAGCAGAGGAAGTTAAAGATGAGATTGATGGCAAAGAACCCTTGCAAAGTCATTGCAAATATAGGGTTAAAGATAAAATTTAAATAGCAATTTAAAGATTGTGTTTGATTACTGTAATAGAGTTTTCTTTGGTTATTGAGAAAGATATGAGCTCTTTTGTAAATTACATTTTTTTCATTTAAATATAAATAAAACATATTGTTTATTTCAAACTTAATATCCTTCTGAAATTGTATTATTATCTTTTCGAGATACCTTTTTTATTTTCGATCGCAAAACAACTGCTTGGTTCAATGACTATGTCTTTAAATGTCATCCTGTCAGACTTATAAATAATGTTGGGGCTAACTTATGTCCCCGGCTTTTGTCTGAGTCTGACAACAAACAAACTAAATGGTTTGTTATCATGAGGTGGAAGGACTTCTTTTAATTAGTGCTCATTAATCACACTTCTATTAACAATAATGTTTGTCAGACAGCGAAGATGATTGATAAAACAGATGTTATGCATTGTTAAAGAAGCAAATTAAAACTGAGGGCCCGCTGCTTGTGGTGCCGCCTTCGGAATCTGTAGGAGAATTCATAATATTCTCGTGATGAATGATGATGCCGGCACACCTGCGGATTGTGCTAAGGAGTGAGGAGAGGGCTGTTGATCTAAATCATTGATGGCTTTCAGTGATGGCTCATGCTGAGGTCCTACCAATGAGGCAAGCAGGTTCCTAACACAGAGCACGTTTTCTATTAGAGCAGTCCCTGTAACAAGATAGGAGCATGCGGGGGTCTCTTTTTGCAGCAACCCATTGCTGTAGGACTGACAGTAACAGATATCCTGTTAAAGCATGTAAGGCAGGAGGGATCCTAGAGGTACAACAAGTTTATCAAGCACACCTACACACCACATACTTACACAACTGATTATTCTTATATGTTGATCTAAAAGGATTTGAAAGAAATAGATGAAGAAATAAGCATCTTGATTTTTCTTGTCTAATAACATTGTTATTTCCTGTCTATATGGAAAATAATAACCCTAAGCCAGATGTTTCCAGCTTTGGAGACATCGGTAAACCTTACATGATCTGTCTAAAATTGTGCATCTTATCAAGGCGTTCAATTCCACTTTTAAAATGTATTCATAGCCATTTTACTGCTCCACATTTGTCACATTGCAATCTCCAATGTGATTTATTGGGATATTATGAGATGAAATAATAAAAAAGGCTGTAAGAGAAGAAAGTGATATATTCTTTCCTACCTTTAGTGTTTTTTATATTTAGATTCTGTCCATCTGGATAGTTCTGCTAGAACAACCTTTTGCTTTTCCTTTGTTTTATCATGTTTTATCATCCTTTGTTTTATCATGTGCTTGGTATGTAAAGGGCTTCCCCTCCACCACCACACATAGCTGTCTACATGTAGAAGAAAAACTTTACATTTTTGTCTTATCTGACGAGAACATGTTCATCCATATATTTGCTTTGCCCCCACATGGCTTCCAGCAAACAGCAAATAGAAATTTATTTTATCAAATAGCATTCTTCTTTCCACTTCTCCATAAAAGCTATGTTTGTGGATTTGTAGATAATACAGTTGAAACCAAAAGTTTAAAAAACCAGAATAAAAAATGCATACCCACTTTCTCACTGACAGAAGTTTAATCAGACCCAGTTTATCTTGTATTAGGTTAGTTAGAATTGCCAAAATTATTTATATTATGCTAAATGTCAGAAAACTTGGCAAGAAGACTTCTGCAAATTCAGAGACTTACTTTTAATAAGACAAGGTGTAAGGATGTTAAAGGGGTATGATTAGTTTTTCATGGAAGACAGAGAGTAAGTATGCTTGCATTATTTTGTAACCACGTTGGCATGACTGATGGAACAGCCAATTAAATAAAGTGTGACTACTCAATACAAAATGTGTGGGGTTTGAATTTATTCATTAATATTTCATCTGATAATGTCTCCATAATATTATATCATCTTATTAGATTTTATATAAAGTGGTTCATCACTCTGAAGTGGAAACTGACGGGGATTGATGAATCCCAAAGATGTATACTTATTTTTCTTTGGAGCTGTATACAACAATGGTAGTCAATAAATCTTGATCATCAAAGTTTTTTGCTACGGAAAACAGTTCTGATACAACTACAGTGTCTCAGTTTGACCAATAGTTCTGAACACAGAAGGGGGTAAAAAGTTAGCTAGATGAGTTGTGAAGAAGGAGAGAACAAAATTAAGCAGTTTTTGTCATGCAACTGCAACAATGGGAACCAATTCTGGCAGATTGGCATTCAGAGCATTTAGAGCTTTTCAGGCTTTTCTAATAAATCAAAAACAAAAAACCTTAAAGTTGCATATGGTATGCATGAATCATCTGCAATGTTGTGTAGGTCCTGACTTTGACACAGGCATTCTAACACAGCTTTAGTTGAAACCAGTGGTGTCCAAACTTTATGTCTTTTGAGCCAACATTACCAAGTGATGTTCTCATGGACCCCAATTGTATTAATTGTTTTAACTACCAAAGACACAAGAATAATTTCATTGTTATTTTGTATATGTACCTGATCAACAGTAAATTAAACTCACAATATCTTAATTGTCTGTATTTTGTATCATTAAAAGAGGGTGCTGGACCTGTTAAAAGAAGAAATGCAAATGTCTACATTTTTTTTGCATCTATTGCTTTCTCTTTTCTTTGTCTTGCAGGTTTGGGCCTCAGCTCATTCCTATAATATTCACCAGAACCTTAATGGCACCAGCTATCTAGGCTCACAGGCAAGAAAAAAAAAAGATTGATGTATTTAATAAATAGAAAGAAGCTTTAAATAAAGATAAACTGGGTAAAAAGGAATTTTTTTATGTGGACGCTAGAGCCCAGGCGCTTGTTATGCAACTTCTTTTACAGTCCAGGCTGTGGCTGTGGTGCACAGAAGAAGAGCAGTAAATCATTAGTGACAGTGCGGTTAGGTTATGGATGCTGTCGATCAAAGTAGATATGGAACAGTTAGGATGGTGGCTTGGGCTGCCAATCTATGGACTTTTTACAGAGGTGTGCGTATGCAGCTATATTGTTATTCAGGCCTAAAGCTGATAAGTCACCTTGACACAGCAGCTAACAATGACTTCCCAAAAACAGATCCCCCCGTCTGGTTTTGGGAAGTCATTGTTAGCTGCAAAGCATAATTTTTTAAATCCTTTTTTAAGGAAGGGAGGCTAAAAACAAATCTGTTTTTTGTTTTGTTTGTTTGTTTGTTTAACTTGCAGTGAATCGATTTTTTGTGTGCAGGTAATGTGTTATTTTTAGGGTTTTCTTCAAATCCATGAAGAAAACCTAAAAAGTTGGAACTAAAAAGTTGTTGACATGAGAACATTTTATGTGAGTGGAAAAAAGAGGTTTATAATCTCAATGAGAAATATGTTTTTAAATAAAGGTTACAAAAAACATAACAAAAAAACTCGTATTGTCTGCATCACTGAGACAAAGCATCTTGCTATGAATACTAAATGTTCCACTGTCACTGTGAAGAGATTAAATTGTCCACTTTTGGTTTCTTCTTAAAGATGCAGTATTATGTATTTTCCAGCCAGCCTCTGTCTCTTTAAGAAGCTTCCGCTCTTTCCAAAACTCTGCCTTCAGCTCGTCATCACAAGCTGAATGTTTATGAATGCTGGACTGAGAAGTAGTTTGTATAATAAGCTCTCAGACACACAGTTCCTCCTTTTGATGTGGGAAAAAGCCTCGTGTGAATAAAACTGTTACAAAGCCCAATATCCATGATATGCAGAATAATTCTTGTTTGCACAAGACTGATTGTGAACAGCCTTGAAACAAGCCTTTTTTAAAATCATAAGTCCTTGAGCAAAATAATAAAATACACTATGTGCCACATGCTCTGCAGATTTTAGAAAAATCAGACCAGATAAACCTTTATTGTAAGGCCTTTAAGGAGACTGAGAGATACACCAATTTTGTTTTGGCACGAGGGACGAGAGGTGGAAGCCTCAGCATATATTATGATTAAAATGTGCTTTTTAGACCATTAAAAGAGACATAATGCATCTCATGCCATCCCAAAATGTTGGCCTCTAAGACCAAATGGTTCCCTAATGTAATTATGCCACTACGCCATTAGACTTGCCCAGGCTTATATATATAGCCCATATGGAAAAAAAATAAAAAATAAAGCAAAACAAAAAACTAAGAGCAGCAGCACCTGTCATCAATCAGCAGTTTAATTTCTGGCACTACCTCAGATCACATTAGTAGGCTACTCTAACAATAAAGCCATTTCTTAATTAGCCTTTAGGACACTATCTTTTATAATCTCAGATGAATCATGATCAAAGTCAAAAGACATTAAATAATGGACCCCTCCAGCTGAATTTAAATTCTCCAACAGCTGTTGAAATCGACTCATAGCAAAGTCAATGGTAAGTCAAAGGATGCTTGAGGAGAGATTTAAACTTCAAAATAAAAGCACACATAAATCCAGTAATTTTGGAGGATGGCATTGATTAACTGGGTTATTTTTCGCTGGAGCAGAAAATCTTAAGGTCATAATGACTCGGGGGAATAAATACCAAGCCAATCAAATGTGTTAATATCAAATTTAATGATAGTTTGTTCTCGCTACCCTGTTATTAGCAGCAGAATATTTTAAAACTTAAAAGTATTTAGATTTATACTGTTAATTTTGTGGTTTTAACTTACCTAATAGTGAAAATAAATAAATACAAGTTTATGCACAATGTATGTGATTTTTGTACACTAGAGTTCCTCTGTCAAACTTTGGACCATGTTTTCAGGGTTTATGATGATGTTATTAGAATTGGGAATTCTTAGAAGTGGTCTACTTCACCATGGAGCAAAAGATAATCAATAAATAAAAACATGACTAAATTTTCAACCTATTACGCAGGTTTTCTGTAACTAATAATTTAAGCATTTTCAATTATTATCGTCATTCAATAATTTAAGTACTTTAGGACAAATTGTGCTGTATTCCATGATTCATTGACCATGAAGTGATGCCTTAGTGAAAGTTTTTATTAATTTCTAAATCAAAAGACTACTTTGGAGGTTTTTGTGTCTCGACAATATTTGATCATTTCTGTGTCAACATCTTCTATATGAGGTTCAAAGTGGTTGAACCTCAGATGAACAGTGAATATTTGAAAACTAATTTTAGATTCATAAAATCTCTATTCTCCTTGAGGCCACTTAAAAAAGGTAGATTTAGTAACGCCTCCCAGTGGCCAGAGTGGGCCTCCTCCAGATTCTTTTGGCCAGATATTCCTGAAAAATGAATATCTATAATGACAATTTATTTATTAAGTATATGTTCATATGCGTTGACAGACATACACATATATGTCAATGTTGTCAAAGGAAAATAGGAACACCCAACCTTACATGACAGCATAAGATAATGCCCCAAAATGGCCTCTGAATATCAGCAGTGAAAGTTTTCTAGGTGTACCTCATTTGATTGAGACCAGCATGAAAAATACAATATATAGAGCAACCAAATCTGGATTGAGTAGAGTATTAAAAGACGCCTCTATCTGTCTATCTATCTGGATCAACTATTATCTGTAGTTTTAGTTCTTATCATTTCTGATAAGTAGAATGGGCAGAAAGAAGGGTTTGCCAAGCCACTATTCATGGAAAGACTTCCACTGCTTCTTTTTCTCTCAAAATCAAGTTTATAACATTTCACACAGAAATGCTTCTCACAATGTACCTGCTACATTTTCTTTTCATTTACTGATTTCTGAACATATTTGACAATATTTTCATAAATATAATCGAGAATAAATTATTTTTGCTTTATCGGTGACATTTCCACAATACATAATTGTTATTTAGTCTATAGGTTTTTCTTCCATCAATATTTTTACTTTGGGATTTTCTTCCGGAATTTGATTGGGTAACTGCGACTGGCTTGGGGGTCCAACTCGCGCGCGACATAACCTCGCGCAGCTGGCTGTGGCTGCTTACATTTTTTTTTTTTTTCTCACTTTGTGCTCGAGACTCTACAACGGAGCGCAGAGCTCGCGCGTGTTGCCACAGGGATCTCAGCTCTGACGGACCTGGCACGAGACAGTTATTTTGTCTCTCACAGACAATATTTAGGTGTTTATTGCAAGTTTTTTTGTTTTATTTTTCGGGTAACAAAGTGTTCTGTTTCCCTAAACTGTTTTACTGGCAGCGTGTTTCATGTGTTTTATGTGTTTGCGCTCAACAGTGAGGTAGACTTATACTCCCGTAGTTTTTTTTTTTTTTTTTTTTTTTTTTTTTTACAGCGTCTTTGCTTGTGATTTATCCCGCGGATGGATGCAGCCGTCGGGGTGGACATTTGAGCCCAGCAGGATCAACCTGTCTTAGGGCATCATGAATTCTCTGGTTCTCCGCAAGTGGATGAGGAATATCTCCCATGAGATGCTGCTGCTGCTCCTGCTGCCGCTGGTGCCGGTTTGGTGTTTTCTGCCTCTGACCGGAGCGGCTCCTTCTCTGACGACCGAGCAGCTGGACATGGGGGTGGTAAGTTTTTGTCTTATTTTCCCTGCTTACTAATCAGAAAACGGCGGACTTAGAAGTTTCCCCCCATTCACAGTTTTTACATTAATCATTCTCACGTGAACCCGGCTGGTTTGATCCTCTCTCGTATATGGGGGTGGGGGTCCTCTTGAACGTCCACTAAAAGCAAGTGCCGTCTTCTCCAAATACTTGCTCTGAATTTTAACACCGCTCTGCAGTCCAATTCACAAAGCAGAGAGACGGTGTAGCATGTAGACGGCATGATTAAAAATGAAACCCTTGTGCTCCAAAGAACAATCAAGTCATGAAAATAGGCATCAAGTTGTCTTTGATAAATATATGGATTTGCCTCAGGGACTCCCCTTCCACGTTTCATTTCCTTCTACAGATAGAAAAAAATAATAATTAAAATGGTCTAGTGGATTGTATAGCAGTCTGTGAGAGAACTGAAAATTCACATAAATAAAGAGAGCACTATTGATTGGAGAAACAGGCAGTTGTTTGAGCTGTGACTTCATCTTTAAAGTGTGTCTGTTTTTCTGTTAAATATAGATTGCACCAGAGCTCTTTATTGATTTCAAAGGTTCTAATCTGTCTATAAAATCAGTATTGGACCGCTCTATCATAATTTATCACAACATGTATGGTATACAATGTAGATGTAGACTCATTTGTGTGTGTTATCTTTCCTATGTAAGGATTTGATGGAGAATGTATCAGATCTGAAGTGAATCTGAGTATGCAAGAATTTTTTTGGAAATGAGTCAGTTTATGCTTTGTAAAATTAGATTATCTTCAACATTTCCCTCCAACTAGATGCATTTTCTCCACTTAAATGTCTGAGCACTTTAATGTCTGACTTAAACTTTTCCCTCTCTCAACTATGCTTATTTCTATGAAGACATCTTTACTTATTTCCTTCAAGTTTACTCTGTCTCATCCTACGCATCCTATATATTATATCTTTTTCCAAGTCATCACTTTTATCACATAATGATTTGAACCCAACTACTTAGAAGAACATGTGAGGAAGTTATGTAATAGGAACAATAGTAATGAGCACAAACTGTATATCCAGCCAGCCTCTTACCAACACATTATGATGGTGTGGAATACTGAGAGGCTCTGCTGTTCCTGATGAGGAGAAAGCAGACATTGAGACATTATCTGATGCACTTTACCTCCAAACAAATTGTTTCCTGCCTTTCGAAAAGGTTAGTCTGGTCACATCTGATAATGTTTTCACCAAGTGCAAGTTGCATAGCTTTGGACTAAAGCCTTGATTCAGGGTGATGCATAAACTGAACAGTTTTCCCTCCCTTTCACTTTTACGTCTATGCTTTGTTTTACTCTCTGGCTCCAAAATGACTTTATGGTCCTGCATCTGAACTTAAGAGTCACACAAGCACTTTAGCTACTGAAAAACAAATATTCATTGGAACTTTTCAAAAACAACTTTCAAGTCAGAGCCACATACTTTTTATGTAGTGTAAGGGGATTTTATTACATCCTACCATGTGACCATCAAAGGGTTTTAACATTTTTTCTAGCAAATGAACTCCTTAAAATGTGCCTCCTTTGATCTAATACCCCCAAATAAACTCTGGTGTTACCACTTAATTTAAAATGTAGCTATTTTGCAAATGCATCTGTTTTTTGTGAAGGCTTTATAAGCGTGGTAGAGAATGTTAAGTCGAGTTTATTTGTGTAACACATTTCCGAAGGCAGTTCAAAGTACCTCACGATAAAAACGTGAAACAATATATTATATATACCAATGCCTTAAAACGTTAAAAAACTGCATCCCAAACTTTGAACAATTCACCAATCTATTTTTAAGAGAACTGAGAGAGCAGGTCTCTTCCAACTGCTGTCCTTAACAACTACTATTCTGCAGAGCTTAAATGCATCGCTGTTCCAACACAATTAAATCTGCATAACTTGATGACTCACTAAAGACAAAATTCAGCCCTTTTATTCAGATGTGTTCAAGTAGGGATGCATCTAATATTAGCAGAAACATAGCACTTGCAATTTAGAGATAGAGATCCCTTAAAAAGGGTTTGGCACACTTGCAAACTTAGCAAAACATAGAATGCCACCTAAAGCAGGAAAAAGACCCACAGTGACTTGGGTGAGCTGCAGATATCAACAACTCTGGTGGTAGGAAACATCATCAATAATAGTTTTGCTTTTCCAGTGAAAGACATGAAGTTGATGGTTATGAAAGACATGAAATTGCAAAAACATAAATTAGGGCAATGAATACTGTTGCATACTGCTCAATGGAGTGTGTGAAATTATACTTAAGAGATCATTTATTGTTTTTGTTGTATTGAAATGTATCTGTTTTCTCAGACACCAGACAATTGTGTAAATAACTATATACAGTTGTAGAGGAGGGTAAAGGCAGCAGGACAAGAAAACAGCAAAAGAGACCATTGGCTCATCGATATTCATGTTTTTGTAGTAAAATTAGCAGTTTATGTGTTTGTATGTATGCTGGATAAAAGCAAGAGAGTGGGAGAAACTCCAAGAACAAGTGATAAACATTTTTAAACAGGAAGTATTGTGAACACACAAATACACATACTTGCCTGTGTGAATGCTCTTGACAATTATCTGTTATATCAACACATTCGGACAATTTTGGACTTGAGAGCTATCCAGAAACTTCAAAGTCTCATCCATCTGATGCAAATGTCTGCACTCTCTCGCACAGCTCCTCTGGAAAACATCTTGGAAATGTCATTTCTACACAGCTTGCATGAAAACAGCCAAAGAATAATACTTGACACAGCTGTCTTTGTTCTTTAATTGCTGTTGACTTAAGAGCATCAAGTAGGAGCAATGGTCTTGGACAAAGTTCCTTTGAGAGTTGGATAAAAAATGATAGACACACACAGCGGTGGCTGCAGATGAAAAGCTGCTACCATAGCAGAGAAAGTAGAAGCTCTGTATGCATTTGTTGAACAAACTGTGCAAAACACTCAACTTCACTGCAGCTTCGTGTCTGAAAGACTTCAGTTTTGATGTGGAGTCTGTGCTTTACTCAATGTTATTCCCCTGTAAATGCAATATAACATAAGGTAGTTGTTATGTTCGCATTCGTTCTACAGATTTGTGGAATATAAGCTTCAGGTATACATTTTATGAAACAGAAATGGCACCTTTCTTGAATTTTCCTACTTTCCTCTTGAGAAACAAGAAGCAAAAACATATTTTTATTGCTTTCTGTCACATAAAGATGGAACATTTGATATTTTCATAAGGTTTACATCAACCAGCAGTCTTGTGTGTGCCATTTTAAAAAAGTTTTACGCTTTCATAATTTCTTGCAGTTAAATAATTAAATTTTTTCCCATTTCCAACTGTCAGCCGGGTATATGCTCTTTTCAACAAAGAGCCGCTGTATATATTTGAATAAAAATGATTGTAACATTGTGACTTGAGGTGGATTGTATTACAATTGGTGTCACAATCTTGCCAAAATAAAAAGAGAAATGTGCTGCAAAATTGTTTCAACTTCATAGACAACAGTTTGCATTGGTATATTTGTTGTTTACAGCACTTTTATAAGCAAATGAGTGGTTTGAAAAGCCTTAAAAATATAATTTATTGTGGTAGCATAAAGTTGCAGTATTAGAAAATTTAATGTAAAATTTGTTCATATTTGTAATACATAAAGAAATGTAATTATAGTTTTCCAAGCTCATCAGAGTGCCACAGATGAAATGTTTTTTTTAATACCACATCTATGATAGCTTGATGTCGGCTTATCTGCTTTGGACAGCTTGAGGTGGCTTCTGATGGAAAAAGTAGATCAGGTACACTTTATCTGCAAACAAAGACCAGCTTTTGAAACTGCTTCTTTTGAGTGGATGGAGTCAACCATTTTGCTGGCTAAATGCAACACACCCATCTCTGATGGAATGAATTGGTGAGGGTGCTGCTTGGACTGCTGGTTCTGTTGAGATAGAGATTGTCTTGCTGGAAGAAAACATGTATTCCCATGAAACGCAGCCAGGCTGGATTTTTCACTGTGCCATACATTTGAGAAAAATAAAATAAATGGAAGTAACTTAAAAAGTAGCTGTGTTTTTCTGTGGTTCACCCTAGAAAGCAAAATGCAGGAAACTCTTGAGCCCAGAAACAACAAAGACATGAAAGTGGCTTTCAGGTTTTTTGTTTTGAACCAGGCTTGGCCATTTCTTACATATAACCATGTGGAAGGATCCTTGCTTGCAAGTCTAGGAGACATCTCATATTTCTATCCTTTGGGTGCTGGAAAATATTTGGGATGCTGTATCTTCTGTTAATGGAGTTCCTTTATAGATGTAAGAAAACTGTGCTGTCTTTTTAGGGTTAATCTCTCACTGCGGAGGTCAGCAGGCTGCATAGTAATCTTTATTGCTGTGACCTTTTCACCATGATAAATGATTGTATGTTCATGTGCATTACCATGGCTGACAGGTGCAAATAGGTGCTGATGGCACAAACTTTATTCTTGTTTTCTTAATTGTAAAGCTTGTTGTAAAGATTTAGTGTAAAATAGTCTCCTTCATCAAATAAAACAAAGAAAATTAAGTAAAAATGTGTCATTCTGACTGTTTTTGGACACTTGAAAAACTACGTACCTTTTTAAAAAACAATCAATGTATACAAATTAGTATTTTTAATAACTTCTACTATGTTTCAAATGGTGATTATTTTGATTGCCTACTAATTTGTCAATACTTTTCCAGTTAGTTGGTATGTCAACGACTGTTTTAATTTCACCTTGAAGCTCATACGCTTCATATCAATTCAAACAGTATTTCAATAAAGAAAATTTATACAAATATGTTTTCCCTTTCTTCAATCAGCTCTAATATAACAGGTTTTTTCTTCACTAAACATAGATTTGTTTAATCCTAGAGTTTGATTAGTGAATCCTTTATTTTATTTGTTTAGGAATTAATTTAGTTGGCTTGCAGACCACCTTGGGTCAGCTTTAGCACAGCAGCTGCAAGAAGCCTGCGAAAATAGATTATTAAACATGCCCTTTATGTTATTTCACATAGAATGAAAGGTTTCAGAAGTTGTTTGATTTTAAGGGCTATACAACATGAAAGTGTATTCTTGATTTGATTTGAATCTGACTGAAAATGAAGGAATTGCAGACTTTGATCCATTTTTGAGGAAAAGCGATGAGTCAAACTTGATATGATTTTTATTCATTTCAAAAAGTACATCAAATGCATGCTGTTAGTTAAAATATTCATAGACTGAAAAATCAGGGACTTTGTTGTGATGCATCTAGTAAAATCGGAAGAAATTTTGATGTCTCCATTATATTATCTACTAAATAATTCCAATTCAGGAAAAAAAAAATGCCAGATTCCAATAACTAAGTGATAAATTGATACTTTTAGACTAATTTGTGTAGAGCAGCGCAGTTCAGGTTTGACCAATATTTAAAAATTTGAGCTAAGCTAAACAAAGATAAGTCAGATTTCTTAAGATTCAATATATGACTGGGTACAAAAAAACCCAGCAACAAATCTCCCTGGAGGCATTTTGAGATATTTTTAGATTCTGAAAGCGTGGATTCTAATCTTTCCAATGGTGTCAAACACATTGAAAAAAAAATCACCTCTCCACAGCATGACATCTGAGACCCTTTTAAGCTTTGTTCTATTTTCAAGCATTTCAACATCTAAAGAAACTATCCATGGGAAAAAATACAAGGCTATGCAATACTTTGTAGCACATTTCAGTTATAAGACAACATTTCTGCGATTTTCCAACAGTAAAATATTTTCTCTTGGTACTCGATATTGATTACGTTGACTGGTCATTTCAATCTGGAAAGACTCAGACAGAGAAGGGACAACAATTAGAAGAGTTTAATGACATAAAGGAAATACAGTCTTTGGCGCTCGGGCCCCGGCTGGGAGCATCAATTATCGCAAGCCTTGCGATAAGCTTGGATGAGCATCCCCGATGCTGATGGGAACGTCATCCCCCCGGGACCCGACACTGGTGGTGGAGGATGGTGAAGAATA